>JXSR01S001583.1:65890-79862 GCA_000969725.1 Ophiothrix spiculata
CCCGCCTGGTGGGGTCTGGGGCAAAGCCTCGGTGGCGGCGAGGGTGCAAAGTCCCCCGAAGCCCGAGAGCTTCTACACACTATAGATAGCGGTCATTTCCTGGGGCAAAATACCTATTTTAAATATCTTTCTTCCTTTTCCTTCTCTTTCCCCTTTTTCTCTTCTCTTTCTCTTTCCCTTTTTCTCCTTCCTTTCTTTTTTCCTTTTTCCTTATTCTTCTCCTTCCTTTTTTCTCCTTTCTTTTTCGCTTCTCCTTTTCTCCTCTTTTTTCTTGTCCCCTTTATTTTTCTCCCAGGCCTTCAAAATTTCTCCCAAAAAAACCCTGTCTACGCCACTGTTCTAGCTTGCTCGTCATAAGGACGCACCATTAGATTTCCAGAGGGGAGCAAGAAATTGGGTTCTGGGTCGATTTTTTTTTCGCGTCCTGTTCGGGGCGAGTTTTTTTTTCTTAGAAATTACTGTTTTTCCCCTATTCCATGTTCAGGAGTGAATTTGTTTTTTCTTCTGACTATGGAGGGGGAATTTCAAAAAATTCCTGCCCCTCCTAAAATTCAATTTAGGAGGGCGATGTCATCAGCGAAGTCAAGTCCTTTAACAATTTTGCGGGATACCTTCTTGATTGTCGAGGACTGGTCACAGCTCCTGCGTCTGGGCCAGATGCCTTCCCCAAGATATAGTCCACAATGATGATAAGAAAAGAAGGGAGTACATCATCTTGTAGAATTGCACTAAATTCACTTCAACGTTTGATGCTTTAAACGAAAAAAAAAACCACCCGTTTTTATATTTCTTAAATAAGTTTCTAATGATATTTTCCACACACACAAAAAAAAACAATGAATGAATTAAAATCATTGTAGGTTGCGAAGAGAGAAAATCTCCCCCAGCCAAAGCTGAATAATATCAGTCAATTGTCGTTTTAAGAAATGAATGTAGGCCCTTCTGTCCTCCAGATTTATTTCTCTTTATTCGGGAATTGTATTATGCGTATATAGCTTCTTTGCTTATTTTCAAGCATTTGAAGCTCATAATCGTATAAGTATATTAGCTGGCGTATTCTATATAACCTCTTCTTGATGTTAAACATTATTCCAAAACAGACGTTAGCCTACAATTTGTTTTCATATCTCAAATAATATGCGTATTCCACATAAGAATAAAAAAGATCAATCATTCTTTCATCCAATGATGTTATTTACAGCAATTCTACAACGGCATTATACGCAATCTGAATACTAGTAGTTATTATACCGCACAACACCATCTGGGGTCAACTGATAGACTAAATCAATAATCACTATCCATTCACAGCCATAGTTCAAAGTAGTGAAATACCATCATTTGTGAGCCAGTATGGTGCGTAAGACTCTTTCTCTTTTACGATAATCAACAATTTGCGACACTTTGATATAAATGGTAGGGCATCTAAAATTCATGATTTCTCAACCGTATTACCACAGAAATGCATGAAACTCACTATGAATGATGGTTAATATTATAGGTATCTCTTCGCTACACTAAAACTCCAGTTGGACTCACATAAAATTCATAAGAGTTGAAAATTCTGGGTCAAACTGGAAAAAATGTAAAAAAATCGAGAAAAAAATAATTTTTACCATATTTATGAAATTATCGTTTTAAAGCTATGTTGTTAATAAAGTGGGATAGAGTATTGTCTCTCAAAAGCAAAAAGAATTAAATCAATATCTCATCAGGTTATTGTTTTACAGACGTTTTTCCTACTTCACACGCAGAACTAATTATGCATGAATTTTTATGCAAATGAGCTCAAAAATCATTGTTCTACATATGCAAATTACTGCAGACTCTATCGACATTAAATTCAATACCGCTTCTTTTGATCCATACCAAATTTTTGATGTTATACCGCCGTGGCCAGTTATTCAAAAACTAAAGGGTTTTTTGATCTCGTCCCGATTGCCTATGTACTATCCACAATATCACATACCACTTTACTAGAAAGCCCGAGTTCTACATAGCAGACTGATCGCCCCTCCCGAGTAGGTAGTAAAGTGACTTTCTAGATCACTGGACTTGGTAGTTATATCCCTCATGTTGGTTTGTGTCACCCGAAAAAATAAGGGTTCTATCAATTGAACTAAGAAACACAGGATACAGTGCCACCAAAATTAAATATGATAAAAAAACTTCAATTTTCTCGCAACTCCTTAGCTATCGATGTGTGGAGTTGTTATTATTTTTCAACACATTTTCAAGCATAGAGTGTTTGAATTTTCATTTTTTGTCAATGCATTCTCTCTGTTTTACAGTTTGTGCCTTTCCGTACATCTTGGCCTTTACACCAGATTCAATAGAGATTCGTCTTGTTGTCAATGGCAACCTGGTACACACCATGAGCTTACCAAAACTCAACCTTGTTAGTTCCAAGGTAAGTGCAATTTACCTTGGTATATGTTTCTTAGTTTGAATGTTGATGTTACTTAATCTATCACTATTAATATTGTGTTTTGCTGTCAGTGAAATTAAAAAAACAAATGATATTTTTTGTAATAATATAAATGAAATATCTGGTTTTTACAAATACAACAATATATTGACCATGTTGACAGTGTCACATAAGTTGAAATGACTCTGTCGGTTTTTAACATCCTTCTTTGACCTTTGAAATCCGACAAGGAAGATTTTACCTTTCTTTGATCCTTCCATCCTTAAGATTTGGTGGAGAAATGTTCAATCTCTGCTCCACGGCTTACATAAATACATCAAAGTTGAACATTTGACCTCTCTTTGACCATTTACCCCTTACGAAAAAGTAGAAGAAAGAGGTAATCAACGACGTCTTTGATGACCGCTATTTCATGACTTGAGTTTTGAAATTGTTGTTTTTTTTCATTTTGTTTTCTCCAATCTTTAAATCTCAATCTCTCCTTTTCCAGTGTGATATGTTTTTCACGACTGCTAATGTTGACACTCTGCAACCAAGTCCAAAGGATCCCAATCGTACATTCTGTCCAAGTCCGATAGCAAGTCCTACCAATCCAAATGCAGGTATGCTATAATTATATCTCAATATTAAATGGACCAAGTTTTAACTTTTGTAAAGGAAGCAAAGTGGTCATGTAATTAGTTAGGAAATCTTTGCCTGTTGAAGACTGATAAATCTGCTAACTACAACGATTAAATTCGTTAATGTAAAGGAACAGTATAAACATACTGTATGAAGACAAATGTAGAATAGAAACTACACTTTCATACTAAATATAGTTCAAGATGTATATATAAAACTGGTATGCACCATTTTTCCTAATTTTAATGGTGCATTGATGTTGAAGGTTCAGTATAGAAAACCCCGGAAGTCCCGGAAGGGTCTTGCAACACCCCTCATCCATTTCACCGGATATTGGACGATACCTCCAGCCTGGATACCTCCATGATACAAATATTTAATAATAACACATTGCAAAGACTAATGGTAGGATGAAATGAGGTTTAGAAATTCGCAAATTTGAAAACAGAAACAATTGAATGTGTTGAGTTTCTAGCGGACTCAGAACTTATAGTATTCAAAACACACTTAACGCTGATGACTGTGGACGTTTTCTTTATTTTCAGCTGCACCGTTGACGGGATCTCCCGTTCGCATATTCAAGATTCCTTTGATAAGTTTAGTGGGACAGATGACAGAACGAGCTTGTCAGAGCTCTGGAAATAGACACCGGAGTTTTATCTCACCGCTTGTCAACATTGCAGAGAGTCCTGTCACAGGAATGTATCAAAGAAGTGAATCACCTTTGTTCGGACTAGAATCAGAGGAATCTTCACGAGATAACAATAACCATCAAGGTAACACACAGACAATCGGACTTCACCCACATTCAGACAACTCATACACGTGGAGTAACAAGCCGTCAGTAATCCCCCGTCCATCTGGAGAATACTCCGACTCAGGATATTCAGAGAGTGATTTTTCTTTTGAATCAGTAGACGGATCATCTATGCCTTTTTCTGGCAGTACTGACCGGTTAAGACCGGGATCGGAATCATCAGCTGAGACCAGGCGCAAAATGTTTGGGTGCTTACGATCGCCAAGGTTAAAACGTCGAACCTTTTCGTCACATGCAGAAAACGAAGCCCGTGCTGAGCTTTTTGGGCACCATACCCCGTCAAATCGATTCGGACGTCCACTGTCTCCGCGGCCGAGGTATGGTTCCAATCATTCCGATTCCGTCTTTTATTCAGCGGGATCAAGAACCGATAGCCGTTCTAGTTCAATAGGTCAAGAGCCAGATTCTAGATTTGATTTGTTCAACGTTTCACAGTCTACACGATCAGAGAGTACCTCCTCTATCATATCGTCACAATCGGAGGCTGATATGAGAGCTGAACTCTTAGGGAAGTTTTTACGCTCTCCAAAACTCGGTCACGTCGTATCTGCTCCTGTGCTTGATTTTGAAGATAGAAGTGACTCTAGTGGGTCAGTTTTTGAGCCTATTCACATTCCGCCCGAATCCCCATCACCGCCGCATATTATCAATCGCGTGCCATTTCAGCTCTCGTCATCTGTTGATGATGATGAAATTGATTTGAAATGAGGTGCTAGATGGAAGTCTCGAGAACAATATCAAGTAAGAAAGAGGCTATCTACATGGGAGAGCAGATCAAGATAAATGCACATCTCCGAAACCCGCTTTTGCATGATATGACTGTGGCTACACGAGCATCAGATCCAGACCTGAAGCTTATGTACCTTCATCAAAGCGGTCTGCAAAGATCTGGATTACGGAACTGTGCATTGATCGGAATCTGCATACCGTGTAGATAGTTCTAAAAAGTATTCAAAACTTGTTTATACACAGAAAATGGAAATGATACTTTGCCGATGCGGTTGTATTGGTATAACTTGAGTGGTAATGTGTCACAATGTGGTTTCAGGTAAGATGGAAGCTTAGCCGCTGCTAGCTTGTTGAAGGAATCGAGAATGATTAATTTTGTAATTTTTGTTTCAATTTTTTGTTATTTATAAATAATTCACGAATTGTATTTTATCGACAAATTGTACCTGCCTGCATTGTCTTAATGATAACATTCTAATTTGTACATAAAATATTCAAAAGTACTTGCAGAAATTTCATAAATATTTTTACACTATGTAGAATAGTTGTTGCAAATATAAACATATTGTGCATATAATATATTGCATTTTTACATCTTGATTATCGTGATGAGAGTTTGTACAGAAATATGTATATAGTTACATCAACTTGTACATTAGTTGCATATTGCATATGAAGACATAAAACAGTATATACTTGTGTTTTAAGTATGAAAATTATAGTAAATGACAGCCCACGCTTTTTGTATTTATTTTTGCAACCAGGAATCTATTTTAACATTACCAAGAAAAAATGTTAAAATAGATACCGGTGTAATAGGAATATTAGTCCCCCGGGAGTAGTACCCTTTCTGATTGCCCGGGCTGTACAATTATGTATATAGTCAAGCAACTCTCACAAGCTTCAGGCTTTATTCCGTTATGGTATATTGAAGGTGGACTTCAATTCCAAGGGGACTAAGATTACTTTTATACTGGTACCAATGTCTGCATAATTGTGTTATTGTATAGATACACAGTTCATTGTACATTCCAATTATTTGACTTTGATTGTCAATATTTTTGTCGTTATCTTCAACACATGTTCAAAAGGCCTTTAAACAAATTATGTGCCAATAAGAATTATCAGCTTTTATTTAAACATTTTAATGATATGGGCATCAACGTGCATACACTGATCAGTTGCAAAATTATGTTATTATGTTTTACAAATACGTCATTAAACATGGCCAACATATCTGGGATATAATGTCTGTCAGTTTACCTCATGTCATACTCCTGCGCTCATTTTGGACTGGGTGAGCTCTTGATACCCCTCCGTGGGGAGTGGAAACTCCCGTACATTTGCCGATCTCACTGATCTGTCTCCAAATAGAAACCTTTTCAATTGACATGATTACAGGACAAATTTGCTCTAAACATTTAAGGAGTTTGACACTAGATCTGATCCCTTTTTAGGAAAAGACCGCAAATATCAGTATAGGGAACATACACCTATAATGAACTACAAATTCTTATACTGAATACTCCTAATTTTTGATCTCCACATATTTACATCATGATCTTCATACTCGAGTGCGCCAGGATACCACTCGTCTGACTGTGCTATACATCAACTTCAAAGCATTTAAAATCTGGTGCTGATAAATATCTTTAAGGCCACACCCACCAAAATATCTGGATCTCTAACCTGTCATTTACTGCATGCCTGTTTTCAACAAATCACTATAAATTTCGCTGTACAATACTTAATTTGCTTGCATTTTTTTTTGTATTTATTCATTCGCAAGGGTGCCACGATCTTGATGGAATGGCGCAACATAAAGATTGAGTGTATTATGTAGGGCTATGTGTATATTATTGCTTCAGATAATTGTTGTATGTTCTTCGTCATATTGTTTAAAAACTGTACAAGAATTTTTGCTTGTGCGAAATACGGAGTGTAGGGCTATATATACTTTAAAAATGGACTTTCTCACGGTGCTATTGTAAAGCATACTTTATAAAATCACATGGTATACATCAAGCATGATTTACTGTCATCATGGTTTCTTGTAACAGGGATTCAACAAGCTTGAAGTATTTTTCTCCATGTACTATTTGTGACTTACGTTTATTCATATCTTTTTTTCTATGTTAAAGACTTATGGCTTATGCGAATTCTATTAGTCAGAAAAGAAATAACTTGAGTTAGTTATGTTGTTTGTATTCTTGTTTCAGTACCTTTGCCGCTGGCGGCAAAACCTCTTGATGTGATAAATATGGATTACATTTGTACTCTTTTTGAATTTTAGCTAGAACTTATCTTAACAAATAGATAGGATGGAACAATGTCCCTGTATTTTTTTTTAACTTGACCATCTGATCATGATGATTGTTCATAAAACTTCTTGATCCACGTTTGTTGCGTTTTCTGTATCTTTACATAACAATAACTGTTAGTAAGGGAGGCATGGATAAGGACCAAAACTATTTTTAGCTTCACGAACATTTAACACAGTTTTCATTGTTTGAAATTAATCAAGTCCGAGTTTTGTTAAAACCATCCAACTATAGACATTTACCAACACATCGCAAGGTCAGTACTGGGATAAATTATAACCGTGCTATTTTCATGGTTCCATTGCAACTGCCTACCTACCGATTGGAATGGAAGCTGTAAGGCCGATACATCGGCTGTATAGACCATTCATATAGTTGGCATTTTGATAAAGGCACTCATAACGAGGCCAAGTATAGTACCACGTGATGCATCGTGACGGATTCCGTACGTATCTGCGTGTCAATTGTCACGATGCATGACGTGATGACATACTTGGTCTCGTTATGAATGCCGATATCCCTCAGCGGCGAATAGGCCTACGCAAATGTTAGGGATAGTCTATGTATATCTTACACACGCTGGTACTCAAAATCGGTACTAAAATGTGATTGCTCGCCAATCAATTATAGGATAATCTCCCGGATAATCTGATGTGGGCCAGTCGAATTTTCGACGAAATAGGACTTGGAAGAGAACCAATTACCGCTCAACCCTTGACTGAATCTCTGTGGCCAACCAGACACCTGCAGGTAACCTGTCGGTATTCGTCCTGTGTTGGGCAGATAACCAGAAAGTGTACACCGGTCGGTGTACACTTCCTGTGTTGGGCAGATAACCAGAAAGTGTACACCGGTCGGTCGGACCAACGTTGGCGCTAGAAAATAATTTAAGGGGTCCACTGGACCCTTTAAACATCCCAATTTTCAAATTTAAGGGGTCTGATGGAATTTCAAGGGGTCCGACGGACCCTTTAACCCCCCTATCTTTTCAAATTTAAGGGGTCCAATTTGAATTTTAAGGGTTTTAGAAGATTTTTTATCATCCTGCTAAGTATTTATTATAATTTAACAAATTTTAAAGGAGTCCACTTCAGAATGTACCATTTTGCAGTCAATTTTATTGCGTCCAATTGGACCCTTTACACTTCAGCTTTTTCCAAATCAAAGGGTTTTTTTCATAAAAACTGCGTCAAAAACGCGAAAACGCGATCTAGCGCGAACGTTGGGTCGGACATCTTGCAGGTATAAAGATAGATTACTTTGCCGGCCGATATATCGTAACTGTATATATGCGGGTCGATATCTATTAAACCAAAATTGTCTACGATTAGATTTTCGCTTGCAAATTCATTTCCATTATTATATTATGGAATGGTCGTCAGAAACTGCTTGGATCAGGAGGAACGTTCGATTTAACTCGGTATCCATCTACATCATGAACTTTGGCCTAGCAAACAGGACACTGCTGGCAAGGGTTATTCAGAATGGTGAGATTACGCCTTTTCACACGTAAACTGAATAACCATAGATTTTAAAACTAGGTGTGTACACCTATATGTACAAGGCAATGAAACCAGGGAAATACCAAACATTTCATATTTGTATTTAATACCGGTGTAGCAGGAATGAAAGTCCCCCGTTCTTATTGTCCGGGTTGTACAGTAAAGTATAGGCTAACAACTCTCACGCAACATCCGGTATTGTCTATGGAAGGCGGACTACAACAACTACAACAACAACAACAACAACAAGGCATTTAGATGCGCTATTCACGTGAGTATCATAGCGCTTTACAATATAGGATAACATAATAAAACAAAGAAAAATAGACAAAACATAATTACAGCAAATGTGTCTTTAGAAGTCTCTTAAAAGCTTTGATTGATGGTGCAAGTTTGATGTTCCTTGGAAGTTTATTCTATTCATAAGCAGCTGCGATACTGAATTTGTTTCTGCCAATTGATGTATTTCTCTTGGGATATAGAGTTGTGTTTTATTATTAGCAGATCGCAGTCGAAGAGAAGGCTGATACAGCTGAATACAATGAGAGATGTAGGGAGGAGCAAAACCATTGAGAGCCTTGTATACGTAGAGCAAGATCTTGAAAACATCTCTCTTCTCTACTGGAAGCCAGTGGAGTCTCTCTTATAATGAATCAGCATCAACCCTCCTTCCGACTGCGAAAATTAATCTGGCGGGACTGTTTTGAATCCGTTCTAAACGTTTTAGATCAGATGATGACAACAAAGTGAAAAGTGCATTGCAATAATCAAGACGAGATAGGATGAGTGCTCTGGCTGCGTGATGACATGCTTCGGGTGTTATGAAACGACAGATTCGCCAAAGGTTCTTAATATGAAACATTGTTGACTGCCGGAGAGTGTTAACATGGTTTGACAATGTCATAGTTTGATCGAGTGTTACACCAAGGTTGCGGATTGTTTTAGAGACAGTTATGAAATGAGCACCAACTCTGAGCGATATGTCAGGAAGATTCCGGATATGGTGACATGCGCCAGCTACAAAAAACTCTGTCTTAGAGTCATTCAGTTTTAAATAGTTTGTAGAAAGCCAATTTCTAATCTCAGAAATACACATAGTGAGTACAGAAAGAGCACGATTTGAATCACTGGTGACCTTTGGATCAAAGGAGATATATAATCAGTCATCGGCGTAGAGATGATAACATATCAAATTTCTGAGCAATTATCCCAATAGGTCTTGTGTATATTGTGAACAATAGGGGACCTAAAACCGACCCCTGTGGTACCCCAAAGTCAGCTTCAATTGGTTCCGATAACGAAATTGCAATCTTTATTCGACTCTTCCAACCTTGAAGATACGATGTGAACCATTGATGAGCCACGCCGCTAACACCAAGATAGTTTGTAAGACGATGACACAGAATTGCATGGTCAACTGTGTCAAAAGCTGCACTCATGTCCAACAGGACAATGAGCACAGCTCTCTTGGATGAAATTTCTGACACAATGTCCTTAACAAAGCTGTCTCAGTAGAATACAGAGGGCGGTATGCAGACTGCAAGGGATCCATAAGATTGTTATTGTCAAGGTAGTTCATAAATTGATTTGCAGCACATTTCTCAATTAGTTTGACAGTGAATTTCAAATTACTGACTGGTCTGTAACTTTCCAATTCATCTTTGTTCAGAGAAGGCTTCTTCAGAAGGGGGTAATCATTGCTTCGTGGGCATTAACTGGAAAAATTCCAGACTGTAATGAGGAGTTTACAACAGAAGCTAAAGCTGGGAGATGCGCCTCAACATGTTCTTTTAGAAGCCAAGTTAGTTCAGGGTCTAAATTACAAGAAGCATTAGATGATTTTGAAATCACTTCCAGTAGATCATCAACAGTCACAGGTGTAAAATCAGTGAACGATGCTGACAACTGATGAGTAAATGGCATCGTAGAGAAAGAAAGACCAGTAAGATTGTTTTTAATGTCATTTCTGATCTTCAAGATCTTATTGAGGAAACACTTAGCAAATCTGTCACACAAATCCTTTGGACTGTCATAGTCAGGGAGCGACTTCTCATTCTTGTTGAGTAGCCGATTTACAGTTTGAAACACAGTTTTGTTATCAGCACAAGTTAGTCTTTCAGTAAAATATGACTATTTAGCTTTAGTGATCAGTGAGATGACATCCTTATTTGCGGCAGAATATGCTTGGCGATCTTCATCTGAACGTGATTTCCTCCACTTTCTTTCAGCCCTGCGTCTAACTCTACGTGCAGCATGCATATTATCATTGTACCAAGGCATTCTCTTTCTGACCTGGCGACTACGTGTCTCTTGAGGTGCAACTCTATCCAATGCATCAGTAACAGATGCTTCATACCAATCAAATAAGTCATTTGGAGATTGAGTAGATGGAATAATATTCAGTAAAGACCCTCTATCTTGATGAAATGCTCTATTGATCATGTTGATTATGATTCGGGTAATCTACACCAAAAGTAGATTCAGATGCATGTGCATCTCCGAGATCTCCGAAGACCGCTTACAATGACGTATGTACAGGGAGTGCTGTACAACAGATCTGGATCTGACTCCCATGTAGCCACATAGTTGCAAAGTGACTTAAGGAGATACGCATTCATATGGATTTAAGGAGATACGCATTCATATGGATTTGTACTCCCGTGTAGATTGACTCAATATTTTTTATGATGCCATCAAAACACACCTGAAAGATGCCATCAAGCCATATTGCATTCTATCATCAAAACTAAGGGTCAGGACCAGAGGTGGTATTCAGAATATCCCACAATGCATTATTCTGATACACATAGATATAATAGGCAATAATGGTTTTCTGGACAAGGGGCTATTAGGAATTTGAGAATTCCATAATTTGAATAGTACTCATTCATATCTTTCCACGGATGTGTTTCTTTTCACACTAGCCCAGTGTTTACCCACATTGCTGACACCTCAAAAACGTCAGAAACCTGTACAGAAGTATAGGAGTTGAATTGGATTTGCAGGTATATTGTACAATGTGCGAATGCATCGTGGGATATCATGAAAACCACCTCTGGGTCAGGACATATGTTTCTTATGAGCTACCAAATATTTGGTGCAACAAGTCTTTGTTATCGTGTAATCTAATATGTAATTCCATTGTATTTTCTAATAATAACGGAGACTTGGTGATGAAAAATGAATACACCACAATTTTTTGTATGCGATGCCAAACAACTGATGGTTTACAACACCAAGCCTCCGTTGTCGATTTGAAAATGCATTGGAATTAATATTATAACGAAGACTTATGGCATCAACCATTTGGTAGCTCGTTCAAGACTATAGGTTGGCCCTAAGAATTGCGACATTCAACTTGAAACAACGGGTGTCAAATTAAATATAACAGAGTAACATCAGTAACTTAAAGCTCTAGTCCCGGTTATTTTTTTCTGATGCATTATCTGTTTAGGTTAAACACCATTTTGAGTAGTGAGACAGTGTATGATTTTGATGTTTGTTTATTATTATATTTTAAACGAAAAGTAGAATGTTAAAATAATGTAAATAGATATTTAATGAATTATATCTCAATATGTAATTATTAAATGAAAAGAATATATATTTATCCATTTCTATACCTGTTAAGTGTTTATAGAATTGTCTATGTACCATGAATGTTTTAGTACCGTATTCCATGACATAACTTGTATTCTTAGCACCGTTATATGTTAAGACTGGGTTTTGTTTGTATGTTTGCAAAAGAAAATTATCAAGGAGTTTGTCGTCAGATTGTTTTTTAAGTCCAGACGAATATAATAAGTTGATATAAAGTGAACCCACATATATAGTGATTTACCATTTTATTTACCATGAAGTACAATGTTTTATCAAATGTATCCGATGACGAAACATATCTATTTTCACGAGGGCATTTATGAAGCTTGCACATGGTATTGGTGATAAATTATGATTTTGATAATGAAACGTATTATAAGCAAATATTTATAACTTTTCAATATTATGGTCATTTTGTATTCGATTGAAATATACGGTAAGCCACCACAAATGACATGTTAGTGACGGCAATATCAAAATTGTATTTCATTCGCTAGAACACAGATATTTTACAAGATTATACAAACTTTTCATTTAACATGCGCCTTCACCATGTTCATCTTCGCAATTCAGTTCAGTCAAGTTATTGATAATTTCTATTTTAAAGGATCGTAGTCCGATTACCTCAAAATAGTAGCAAAATGTTGCTAATATTTTTCTCATAATCCATGTGAAATTCCACAGCTGAGTTATGTTCCATTTAGGACATAATATGAAAATGTGTCAAATTATGGTAACCATAATTAATTTTACATAGTTACATATAGGAGGTTTTAAAATACAAAATGTCCCATAAAATCAAAACAGTTTGACCGATATAGCTGAAATTTGAAACTTAAATCTCTTGAGTTGCCTTCTTTCATATGACATTGAAAACTAAATTTTCTCAAAATTCTCTTACTGCTTTATTACTCTTAACCAACCAGAACTGGGGCATGTGCGTGTGCATTTAATACGGTATACATGCAATTCCACTGACTTTTCTTATTCTCTTATTAGACATGTTAGATATTGGACAAATTTGGTAAAGTTTTTAAGACTCTATAAAATCAATTTATAAATCGGACAAATACATAATTTTCCCATACAATAGACCAGCGCAATCGAATTATGTAATTGATTTCAATCAAGATACATGTCTTAGAAATCAAATGCAGCAAATGATAAAATATTGAGTTATATAAAACAAATAATGAATGTTTTAATTTGTGCATTTGGAAAATGATATTCTAATTCGATGGAAAATGAAGTGTTCTTTTTTTTTTACTCGGCCTTTAAGTATGAAATTATCCTTACCATTTTACCCTTTCCTAATTAACATTCATTATTTGATATTGCAAATAACACGTAGTGTAGATTGAGTGTAACATTTCGTTTATCTGCATGTGTTCCACAGAGTAGGGTATCAACAGTAGAATATTCTGTATACCATACCTTTTAAGAAACTCCGTGTATACACCACACCGGGCAGTTGATATCTTAACTAGCATGTGTTATGCAGAGACAAATATTTGCCTCAGCTTGTGTTATGCAAGTCAGATTGTTATAACATGACTCACCAGGTATGCAGCACCCCCCTCCGGGGGGGGGGGGGCCATATATTTGCACGCGTCATGCTCCTGTCGATAGACCCCCTTTTTTTTTGCTCCGCTCTCACCCAATGACCGCCTTTTCACTGAGCTGTCACCCAATGACCCCCTATATTATTTTGAAAGTCAACCTTTTTTTATGGTGACTCTCATCCATTGCCCTGATTTTTCGAGAACCTACACGAATTTTACGAAAATTTCCAAGATCAGCGATTTCGTAAAATGTCAAAATTAGGCTTACTTTATTCAAAAAATGACACCGAATGACCCTTTCGCTCTTGCCAACAAATCGCTCGGAATGACCCAGTTTTTTTACCATCTTCACCGAATGACCCCCTATTTTTTAATGTATTTCTCACCTATTG
>JXSR01S001584.1:6627-16756 GCA_000969725.1 Ophiothrix spiculata
GATAGACCGATAGATAGATAGACTAGATCATGGTTCTATAAACCCAGGCACCATGTGCATGGGTTAATAAAAATTAGCTGAAAATCGATTTCAATGATACTGATTAATACAGTGTATATTAAATAGCAACATGTAATTAATTAACCGTGAATTATTGCACTTTTCGGCAAAGTTGACCTTCAGGTATATGTAAACACCTATGCATAAATGCGTTTTATGTAAAAAACAAAATTTGACTTTCACCCTATTTTTCCTGTAGATGCCATTTATTCAAAATGTAGATTTGCGACTTTCCTCTCATTTTGCCAGAGCAGCGCACATATGTTATTACTAAAGTTGCATTTCCAGAGCCGGCAAGCTGGAGTTACCCAGATATAAATCCTTCACAGACACACTGCTGGAAATGTCAAAGGTA
This sequence comes from Ophiothrix spiculata, assembly GCA_000969725.1. Taxonomy (NCBI): domain Eukaryota; kingdom Metazoa; phylum Echinodermata; class Ophiuroidea; order Amphilepidida; family Ophiotrichidae; genus Ophiothrix; species Ophiothrix spiculata. Next base: position 7,043 of record JXSR01S001584.1, read on the forward strand.
ATCGGTAAAAGATTACCAGAGAATGACCATCAGCTAATACGGATTTCGCCATTTGGACAAAGTCATCTAGCCATATGTGACACGTCATATTGAAAGGTACCTTAAGGGTCTTAAAATCTAAAATGATATTTTGGTTACATCTAATTAGACACTTCAGGTAATTTTTAAATTATGAATCAAATTGCTTCAAATGAATTTTAAATGAAAGCAGGTGATCTAAAGAATCCAAACCCATTTGAATTTTTCAAATCCGACCTTCCGTTGCAAAGTTATGAAGGTTTTTGTATAATTAATTTAACTAATTTTGGAGAACGCAGGATAGGGGATAAATCTTTTAGTTTCTTTATTTTCGCCAAGCAAGGTCACGGCACCAATCCAGTTACACCTCTAGTCAATACACAGAGTAATTTGGTCAATATTTTAATTGTCTGAATGCATATTACACACACAACAGGTGTTATTTTGCAGCTTTTTGCGCCCACACATGCGCGGGATGTTTAAAGATGATTAGTTCCGCATGATAAAGAGCTGATCAAAATTACTTTAGGCGGAAGAACAGGCGCAGAAATCACACCCAAACAGTCATTATTTTTACCGCTTGTTGTTTATTTACATTTGATTTAACAGATATATTAAAAAAATTCTTGAGTGTGCATGGATGTCCACATAACTTGTAGACAACTGAAATTCTCTTTTCTTCACTTCCAAAAAAATTGGCAAACCTTTGTAAAATCAATAACTCTGCAACCACAGATCAAAATTTTTTAGTACAAATAAGTGGCTGTGCATGGACAAAATCATCTTCCTGATAACATATTCTTAAATAAAAAATGGTCTATCATATTGCGCGGAACTCAGAAAAACATCTGAAAACGAAAGTGAAAACGTATCTAGAAACACTTTATTTCAGTATCAAAACAAAACTATCAAGCCCACTTAAAGTCATGCCTGCTTGAATATGAGCTATGCGTCAATGTATTTGTGTGTCAGCGGTGTGAAAAATCAACGTTCTCCTGCCAAGTAATGGGTAAATGAAGTATCTAATCTAATAGCTGAACACTTTAAGCTTAAAATGGCACCTTGCTTTTGTTTATTGGATGTTCCGTTGCATTCAAATTTGTAAAACGCATCGGGCTGATTAGGAAAACTTAGTTCTGAGAAAATTGAGTTTTTGTACCGAGTAAAGTTTGGATGGAGAGATGATTTTTGCTAAGGTTTTAACACATTTTTCTTATGTTTTGGATGTTTGAACCTGAATAATATAGAAGACGCATCAAAGGAAATGTTTTGGATGAAATTAGAAATTTTACCTAGCTCTAACACGATTTTTGACAATGCTCAAAGGCCTGTATAATGTAATATGCTATGCGGAACTTAATGTACCTATTGATATGATGGGTCACATATAAGCAATTGAATACATGTATAGGAATACTAAACTGACCCAAGGCCATGCGTCCCTACTGAGGCCAAAGAAAGTATATTGTCCTAATGATGACTATAATTGCCATTCAAAAATCAATACTGGGCATTGGTCATCACTTCCTTTCAATTACTACACAAAAATGACCTGTCAATCAAAGTAGCCTACGAGCTTAAAGCTTTTGCCTGTGTAACAAAAAATAATTGTTACAGATTACAAACTCCCAAGTGAAATTACCTGTATTTATTGATGCCAGTATACAAATATAACATGGTATGGGGGAATTGGTGAAAATTCCTGCTCCCCAAGTATTTGATGAGTGTGACTACCACTGTTGTTTGAGGTGGACATTTATTCATTTTTAACCAAAAATTCATATTTTTCTTCACAGAAAATTGAAAAGTAGTACAAAACAACTGGAATGTGTTGCATAATAAAGTTTTGAACCCATTCTCAAAATTTAATTTCATTTTTGTTGAAATTTAGTTAATTTTGAGCTCATTTACTGGCATTTTTTGTCATTTCAAATTCAAAAATGGGGGCGCTATACATATTAAAAATTATTGATTATATTTGATTATCGATTAATGTTGTTTGATCTGTGAAGATTTTGACTAAAAATGATAAATAATTTTTTCTTGACATCAGATGCTTTATTTACATATCTAATTTCTATAGTACGCACCAGCATATCCCTTCAACCTCCAAGTTTTTATGAATGGCACCATGACACTTAGAAATAAAATGTCCCAATTTCTATTGGGTTCAAACAACAGTGCTACTTCCCTACGCGAAGCGGAGGGAACAAGTCACATGCATCCAACAATGAGGGATCAGGAATTTTCAAATCTTCCCGAAATAAACCATGTTGTATCCGCAGAACTAAGAACAATACCTCTCCTGTAGGAGAACACCAAAATGCCGGGCACCAGAATAATTGGGATGAAACCAAGTTCTGGACAAGGAAACAGATTGGTTCCGGAGAGGCGTAAAGTAGTCAATTTACATAAGAACTGAAAACAGCTCCCTTAAAGGTGCAATTCATGATTTTTATGTGGCCTCTTTTTAGCAAAATAAAAAGAAGAGTACAACTTATATATATATACTGAAAATTTCACTTGATTCCGACCGTTCGTTTCAAAGTTACAAGCTCTTCAGCATTTTGAAAATCCCCATAGACTACTGTGTTGTAATTATTGTCGGGGCCCCGACAATAATTAGAAAATGACACATTTTCTCTTATTTCTCAAAAACGCAAGCACATATGAAAGAATGGTTTGGGGATCGTAACATATACCACATGAGGATTCTTATTAGCTAAAAAACTCCAATTTGATAGAGGTGACCTTGAGGGTGAAAAGTGGATCATGAATTGCCCCTTTAACCGATACCAAGGATGCCACAGACTACCTGGACGGAATTTTACAACTCATTTTTATGTCAGAAACGACCATGTGACGTCACACGTCGGTCTCTGACCAATAACTCGTCAACAGCATCACAATTACATCAGAACCCGGGGGGGGGGGTACTCAATTTTGGTTTTGGTAGGGGTGTGCCGCTGGGAAATTTGAAGTACCCCATGTTTATACCAATATTTAAGAAAAAGGGACCCATCCATATACCAAATTCCCAAAATTTCAAGTCGAATTTATACAAAAAAATTAAATTTTCCCGAAAATTAACGCTAATTTGGCGAAAATTTTCTGATTTTTGTTTGAAATTTAGAAAAAAATCCAAAATTTGTGCCATTTTGGCGCAAATTTTGGAAAACAGACCCATCAAAATACCACATTTTGCAAAGAAAAAGGACCCATTGAAATAACAGACAGCCTGATTTTGCTACCCAAGTTTGCGGCACATCCCCGTAATCACTTTTGTACTCTTAAGTACCACGCCCCCGGGCATCAGAGTGACCAGGAAACAGTGCAAAAGCTCTCAACGTGAGCAAATATTTCAGCTTCGAGTACTATTCGTTACCCCCTGTTTGTTCACGAAATACGGGCAAATATCTAGGGTCTGGTGCCATATTCCATGAGGCCGACAGGCCGAATGGAATATGGCACCAGACCCTAGATATTTCCCGTATTTTGTAAGAACAAGCAGGGGGCAACGATTTTATCCTTTTAAGTGTACATTAATTATGTAATCTCGTTGGTAAACTTACCATCAAAAAAAAAAAAATCATCATAAAAACTTTATAAACAAAGCCCAAAGTCACAGCCATGAAGCACGCTTGATTGGGTGTGCGCGTATTGATCTAGGCCTGTACGCTTGAATCATGACCAATGCGTAAACACTGCATTCCATATGCGATACACTCTAACACAGCAACTTAAACGACGTACGAACGAACACATTTATAGTTCAATTGTTACGATCAATATAGTGTTTGTGTATGAGTCCTGGAATACGGGATATATTCAGGGTTTGGCATATTTTTATTTCTGAAAATCATGAATACAGGTTTTGATTAAAATATGTTTGACCAATGAGGTTACAGAATTCGTGTACACTAAAGGATAAACAGTTATATCTAGTAACATGTTGTATCTGTTTTACTATACCTAATAAATATTTCTCTGAATGTAATGTGAACACAACCAAAATCATCTAAAATCCTTCCATTTTTTTTGGTCATCATGGGAATTTTCAACTGATAAATGATAATGCGGTGCGGTAGTTTTTTTTCCCCCCTGCGTTGGCATTACAAGCACTAGGGGGAGTAGGCTAAATACTGTCATAATATTACACGCGTCAGGTCAAACTGACCAATTATATTTCGTAGATGCCAAATAAATATTTGTGAGGTATAGTAAAATCAGTAATGGGTTAACAAAATTCATTGTTATGTATTACATAACATTTGAACGAAGCTAATGTGTAAAACTTCAGCAAAAACTTCCCTGTCATCAGTATAATTATTTTAGACTCAGAATTTTGGTATTTCACTTTATCCCATCGACCTAAATAAATCGCATGACGTTATCATCAAATCCATATTTGTTGAGAAGTTTTGTATTCTTGGTTGACTTCAAGGTTTAAGGGATCACATACACATTACAGGGTTTAGGGGATCGCATTTTTCCCCACACATTTGTGCGCTTTAAAAAAAAAAATTGCTGTTTTTTTTTGTGGTCATTTTAAATCATGCTAAACCCTGGTGCTTAAGTTATACAAAAACAGCAAATGTGACTTTATCATTAGCCAACCTGTTTTTATGCAAAATGTACGGGACTATAGGCCAAACCAAGGAAGTTATAGGGGGGAACAGGCTTTCTCCGCCATTTTGATTTCATCGCCATGTAAATCCTATGGGACGGCAGCCATCTCTGGAGGTACAATAACTCTGCTCCATGAGCGACACAAGATGGCGGAGAAAGCCTGTTCCCCCATATAACTTCCTTGGGCCAAACAATAATTTATTGGACAGTTTCAATAAAAATCCAGAGTACAGGGTCCTATTGTTTGTAAATGCAACCCCTTCATGGATTTTTGTTTAAATTGTCCAATAAATATTTATTTTGCCTACAACTACTTTCACCCTAGGCACTGTACGACAGTAGTCTTGGCTTGTTACACAATAAATATGAAAATAAATATGTATACAAATTAGCAGGTAAAAGTCTACTTTTCATAAAAGGTAATTAGGTAAATTTCGAATTCAGAATATTTGTCAAAGTAAAAAACAACCAAATCAATCAATTGAATACCACTTAAAGGAGATTGGTCCGATTTTTTCAAAATTTGGTTTTCAATGTCATACGATTCTGCTGAAATATAATACTTTGAAATCTCTTTAGTGGTCAACTTTCATGATCACTAAATTTCAGCAGAGTTGGTCAAACCTTCTTGGTCATCTTTCATGAGACACTGAAAACTACATTTTGAAAAATCAAACTATACTTGAAACTGAAATTTCTTTTGTGCCTTATATATAGATGGTGTTTTCTGGAGGTAGATTCAAACTATATCAGTTCGGCGGAACTCACAATTCGGATACGTATCTGAATTTGGATACACACGTACATTTTGTATCCAAATTGTGATACCCGTATCAGAATTAGGATATGGAGGGGTATCTGAATTCTGATACACCTGTCGTGGCACAGGAAACAAATCGATAGCGCAAGCTGGCAAGTACATGTAGAACATCTTTCTTGCATCAATTATAAATGTATCTGTGGAAATGTCATTTCCACCTGTGCAATTCCAGCAGAACAGCTTCGAAACATGTCCTGATAGCTCCTTATCACAGAAGGCAAAATAATTTGGCCAAAATTTTCTTAGAATTTAGATGACAAATGATGATAATGTTATTGACTTTTATACATACCGGTATGGTGTGCGGCGAAGCTGAATATCAATTTCAGCTGATATCCCGTTTCAGCTGATTTTAATCCCAATTCAGATACGGGTATCGAAATTTTGATACGGAGTATCTAAATTCGGATATGTATCCGAATTGTGAGTTCCGCCGAACTGATATATACAGACCAGAGCACTGATATTAATCCAATGCTCATTAATTACCTACATAAAATACCATAACAATTTTAATTGCAGAAAGACATCTTTAATCACAATATCAAACTTAGGGACATCTGTCCGAGATAGGTCATTCGATAATATAATTTACAAATATATACTGACTTGAAGATCTCTGGTTAAAACTATGGACCTGAAGTGACTGAAATTTTAGTTACTGAAAGATCAAGATCTGAGAAAGGTCAGTATATATTTGTTTTATATACTGTATTAATAAATTTTAAAATAATGTAATTTTTACTTGCCCAATGGCCTAATTTAGTATCTAATTTTAGTAAAAAAATGCTAACCATGAATGCAAGTAATAGGTTAATGCGCAAATTGGTTTGCGTTTTAAAGTTTAATGCGCGCGCAAGTCTGTGCGTGAAAGTTGTTGCGCGTGTAAATGACGCGGCTATAAGTACCTTTCAAAACCCGTGAATAGCTTTTTTCAAAAGAACTATTTACAGGTTTTTTCAAGGTGCTTGAAACTATTTGAAATAATGCCATATGATTTCAACACGCTTAAATTTATTAATACAGTATATAATATAAGTTATTGAATTGGTTGAGTAAGAAACCTGCGCGGTTTCAATTGTTTGTTGAACAGAATACACTTCTTAGTAATAATTTTGTAATTTTCCCCGTTCTTTTTATCAAATTTGCTATTTTGATTGTCATTTTCTTTAATATCAAAATAAAAAAAATGCGCAAATAAGACATCTTTAAAATGACTCTCCTGCCCTTACAATTTGAACTACATGTTACTACACAAGTATTCTATTAACCTATTCCTTGTTTAATTTTGTTCTAAGAAAAAAAATGCATGGATGCCCTTCCCATTTTAACAAACTGAAGTTGGCCCTTTTAAAATTTGAGACTTACCCTTCCAAAATGCAGCTTATTGAAATGTTAAAACAAATTAATAGAAATTATCACTGTAAGGCCGTAAAAAAAACACCCAAAGTTGTTTCTCGTCCTCTCCCTCTTCACTCTTTGGTGCCGCACCATTTTTTTTCAAAAATGCTAAAAGATGTTAAAAATTGAGCAAAATCGTTCAAATATCAAGACCCTGCTTTCCTTTTTAAAGGATTCTTTTAATTTTTGATGTTTTTAAAGTTGAAACTGTCATCAAACCAACATCTATCCATATCACATAGAGTTAAAAGACAGCAACTGTATGTGCAGTCAACATCAACCAAGTTGGTAAACCTGGATCGACCAGGCTCTCCCAAACCTTAAAAAAAAACACCTCCCTCCGTCCTAACATTTTGAGAAACCTTCAGACGAGAAACAACTTATTTTTTTATGTGGCCTAAAGTTGATATATCACAAAAACTTGAACTTGAGAAAATTTGTTGAATGATTACCTGAAAATATTTTGTGTTTACTGCAAACTATTGCCAGTTTCTCAAAAAAAAAGCAAATATTTACATAAAACTACATTGCACATAGGCGGTATAAATTTACAAATTTGACAAAAAATATTACAAATTCAGATTTCTATAAAATGGTAAAAACTGTCACCAAAATTTGATTCTGATATTATAAATACACAAAACGGATGCTATACAACATAAAATGAACATGTACACCGTTATAATGACAAACCCGGTGACAGGCCCCGCCTCTATGGTGTTGATTGACATATTGACCACCCCTGTCAGTAAGTTGGCCAATAGGAACACGAGGAGGAGGTTGTAGTCTATTGCAGCTATGAGGTCTGACTCCCTGATTGGTTGTTTCTCCTTGGAAGAATCTGTTGAAGTGAAATAGAAAAAAAACCCAAATTATGAGAATCACTTAGGGCGTGTTCACACATAATTTGGTCATGACTATATTCTTGCTTGTAAGCGGCTCTAGAGCGAGGCCTGCAGATTTCGGGTTTTTTCACTCCCGGGACTCGTATTTTATTTTCGAACTTGTACCCGGGACTCGAATCGTATTTTAAGATTCAAAATGTAAGTTGAGAAGGCACCAGTCGGAAACACGGCAGTAGTGCACAAGTACCAAAAGTTACACTTGAGTCTTTGCACTATACTGTAGGGCACATTTCAGGCTTAAAAATGGCTGATTTAATACCGTACTGACGCTTGTTTAGTCCCACCATTTTGTTACCTCAGATTTTATTTAAATAACGGGTTGGACTTAAATCGGGGAACTTACATAAATTGACGTTTAATGTGGTAATATTATTATTGCTGCTTCATGGAGTCGCCGTTTTGACGAAATGACAGGTTACTACAATCACGATTGCGCATGTCTGACAAGTATGATAGCACCGTTATATAACTGCAACATCGCCATCTGTTGACGAACATTCAACAGATGCAAACAAATAGTTAACACAGATACACTTGAGCACCATGTCTTTGTCTTGTCCAGTGGTTGTCAGTCTATTTAGTTTCATGTATTTTCCCCTTATATTTAGGGGTAATACATTTTACGGGCCTTATTGGCCTTCTCGTATTATCCCCCATAACTGCATTTTTCATGTTTCACTGTTTTTGTTGTATTTTACATTTATCTTTTGTTTGATTTTGATATTTTTTATGCATTTGTTGTGGAAATAAAATTGAATGAATTGAATGAATTGCGATGTTTGTAACGAAAATAGAGAAATCGGCGATCTTCCTGCAAGAGACATCGCATGTTTGATAAAGTTTGCGACTATTTTTGGAAGTAGATTTTGATAAATTTGATGATTTTTAAGGTCATTTAGCAACTTATGGCCACTAGTGAAATGATTATTGGAATATTTTGGTAATGATAATTTGGCGACTTCTCTAAAAAATACCAATAGGTCAAATCACTGTTTTTCGGGTTTCGAGTAGGCAAATTTTGGACCCGTGACTTGAAACAAAAACGGGACTCGAAAAAAACGGGAATCACTTGCAGGCTTACTGGGCATGACTTGCGCGTTCAAACTAATGGCGCGTCACTTTTGGTCACGAGCGAGACACTTTCTAAAATTGCGTTCATACTGAGAATTTGGTCATGAGTGGCTCACGAGCAAGAATATAGTCATGACTAAATTTCTCAGTGTGAACACGTCCTTACACATGGATGGCACAGGCTTTTCAACATTGGATCTTATGGAAAGGTATAAAAAAAGGGTCTAGGGAAATTATTTTTTTCTGATTGGGTTGTATATGAACTGATTTTTCCCACTAAAACATGACTAGAGCTGAAAATAAAATTGGCAAAATTTGCTTGAGCCTCTCTCTTTGAAAATGGGAAATGGGGGCCTTCAAAACTGAAGTAATCTTGGGAAGCAGAGTCTAGGTGGCAGCATACACCCGTACCGGGATTTCACATTTGTAAGCATAGATACACAGATTTTTGAAGTTCCGAATTGTTTTACCGAAACATGGTTTGGTACAGTCGGCGGTACAACATCCTACCTAACTGTGATTTCACGCATAGCTAGGTAGGTATGACTCTTCTGTACTTGGGATTGAACACTGCTTAATCACTGTATGCAGTGTTTTTTTTTTTATTTTTACCCCACCCTTTTATGAAAACACCCTTAAGGCAGAAAAAAAAGAAGTTTGTTTCCTGTCGGTGGTCAAAAAACCTAAATGCGAAATGCGTTTTTATTTATTAAGTTTTTGTTGAAAAGAAAACACTTCTTTAGTAAAAATTTTGCAATTTTCCCCGTTCTTTTTATCAAATTGGCTATTTTGATTTTCGTTTTCTAAAATATCAAATAAAACCAGAGAGCCACCGGCTCAGTAACCCATGCACGAAAGCCCGTTAGCAAA
>JXSR01S001585.1:49890-67899 GCA_000969725.1 Ophiothrix spiculata
TTATTCAATATACAAAATTCAATGTTTCTACTAATATTTGATCTTCCATTACCATAAAAATGGCTCATTTCATGGGCAACATATAAATACGCCACGCCACAAGTACAAATCTTATTAGAATGAAACTATTATTCATTACCTCCTTATCACCGTGCAACCGGACAGAATGTTTTCAGGTTATAAGTTTTCAAACAAATGCACAGAAATGTATTTAAACTCGATTATTAATATTACTGTTTACATAATACAAAATCTATACATACATTTCAGATAATATTTGCAATACTCTTGGAATGTACAATAAAGCTTTCACACTACAATGAGCAGCTATCAGTATTCTTTAGCAATGCTCTGTGATATACAATTTGATTTCAGAAACATTTAATGAACTTATAAAATGCACAAATGATAGTTAGGTTTCAAGTGTTAAAGGGGCAATTCATGACCCACTTTTCACCCTCAAGGTCACCTCTATCAAAATTGAGTTTTTTAGCTTATACGAATCGTCGACTGGTATATATTACGATCCCCAAACCATTCTTTCATATGTGCTTGCATTTTTGAGAAAAGTGAGAAAATGTGTAATTTTCTAATTATTGTCGGGGCTCGACAGTAATTACAACACAGTAGCCTATGTGGATTTTCAAAATGCTGAAAAGCTTGTTACTTGGAAATGAATGATCGAAATCAAGTGAATTTTCAGTATATATTTATAATATGTACTCTTCGTATTATTTAGCTACAAAACAGGTGAGGTTTTTGTCACATCAAAATCATGAATTGCACCTTTAAGGCTAGAGCAATGTTTCACAAAATAAACCACTTAACCCTTTGAACCCTATCGGCTCACGTGTACATGTACCGTATACCCGACCTGGCTTTTAGATCACGTGTCAGCTTGATGTGTCTGTCAACAGGCATGAGTAGTTACAATTTTCAATGGTCTTATTTATATTGGAAGACATCAATGAAGCTTTGAACCCATTGCTCTTATTTACCAAAAGAGGTGAAAAATTCCTCATATTTTGGTAAATTTGATTGCAATTTTTAACAAATATGGCTTCACCCATAGACTACAATGTAAATGTTGAATATGATGGTTGACAATCTTTTGTGAATGCTGGTTACATTGGAATGATTCAGGCTACTGTAAAATGAAAAAGTAAAGAGAGGGAAATCAAAATTAAAGTAAGTTTAGGGGTTATATTGTGTATTTTAACTCTCGGGTTGGCCCGGGTCAGCTGTAAAGAAACACATGTAATGGCCAGGGTTCAAAGGGTTAATTCTCAAAATTGAAGTTAATCCTCAGCATGTTTTTAAATGTCACCTTAAATCCCGGGGGGGCCACTTAGCTATAATGGTGTACACATGCGTGAACAAAGGTTTTCAAAATACCCCCTAAACACGTTTTTCGAGTTGCCTTAAAAATGACCCCTAAACAAGGATTTCACGCCGCTATTCCTTTCATTTTACCCCCTTAACAAGTTTTTCTAAATAAACATCCCTTAAACAAATTTAAACCCTATGCCCTGAATAAAGTATAAAAAATTACCCCCAAACACGTTTGGTCGGATTTTGAAAATATACCCCTTTTTGTTGAAAATCAATGTTTTCTGACCCCTAAACACGAAACGTACGGACCGTGCCTCTTGACAAAAATACCCCCCTTTTTCCGTGTTTTTTTGTTCACGCATGTGTACAACAGTATGGCTAAGTGGCCCCCCCCGGGCCTTAAATACTAATATTTTGTTTACACAGTCATTCCAAACCCAAACCCTAAAGAAGAAGAGATACCTACTGCTTACATTTCCATAGAAACAAGATGGTTAAAAACACACCTTTTTAGAACTAACAATTTAAGGTTTTCATTTGTTTTGATTCCTTTCACATCTTTCCTTGATTCAACACAGGTTTATCCAATGTGGAATTATATATACACCCCTGTTAATCTTCTAAATGGCAGTATAACATACATTAAAATGGCAAAATACTGGCTATAAAAATAAAGTACAAAATACATTGGTTTAAAAATGGTAAACAAAGTTACCACATTAATTTTACACATGCTAGGGCTATTTTATGCTGTCATTGTTGTGCAATTCACATTTTAAATCACCAGTACATCATTCAAAATGTACATGTTTGTGGTATAATTCAGCACATATATACAAGCTTCATATAGAGCATCATGCAATAATTACAAATATGCATAGCGTCTCAGATTAAATAAATAAAATAAACTACCTATACATGTTTGTAGGTAAATTGAACTCTGGAAAAATACCTCCAGAGGCCTATTACTCCAATGCATATCAAGTACTGTTTTCATTATACTGCACAATCAGATGAAACAAGGAGACGAGCAGCTCCAGCGAGGTATTAAATAATCGGTGGGTAAGCATTGCCATCTCGTCTCCCTGATTTACAAAAAGTAGATCTATTGATCTCTAGTTCTAACTTTATGTATTGGTTCTCAGAACCATACACTGCCACCGGAAGATATTTGAACCGAATAATCAAAAACGTTTAGAAACCTCATTCTTTATATAAAATGATCTATAATCATCAAAGTTTCATGCTTGTATAGGTGACTTATTGATTCAATATATAAAAAATAATAATAATGAGAGATTTTGGAGCGCTCATAACAAAGAAGCCGCTGAGCATTGTATATACTTGTAACAAAACCTTTAAAAACATACAATTTTTACAAATACACATTGTTACTAACAGAATCATGTACAATAGGAGAACAATTATGGTAAAGTTATAGATAATTTCACGTGTAGTCAATCAAAATAGTCCTCAAAAAGAAGAGTCTTGAGGGTACGCTTGAACTGACTAGTAGTCCTTATTGGAGCAGTATTCCAGATTATTGAAGGCAAATTGTTCCAGACTTTAAAATCCAGACTTTAAATCAATGTTTCTTTTGATATTTGATCTTCCATTACCATAATAATGGCTGCAATGGGCTACATACAAATACACCACAAGTACATATCTCATTAGAATGTATTAGCGCTTAGTTCCGACGGCCTAGTTCTGATAACGTTAATACCGTTAGCTGACTTATGTATTTTACATACGCAAAACTACCTTGTGAATGCAATTTATACCTTTAAAAAGTTATCATTTTTAATAATAAGAGTAATATGAAAAATGAAGTTTTGTATATTCAAAAGATATGGCTTAGATTTGAAAAGAAAATATAATGTCAGGTATTAATTATCTGCATGCACGTAATATCAGAGTTTTCATATAGACCTTTACAAGATATGTGGATATAGGACCAAGCATTCTTAAAATGTGTCCATTTCACGCTAACCCTATTTAACGCGACCCCCTGAATTTCGTGCCATATGGCACGAATATTGCTTTTTCATGCTGTAGCAACAATATCTAGACATGTCAAATCAAATACAGTGCTCAGAATGGTTGATTTATAACCCCAAATAGAAATACATTCTTTTTACCCAATTTTTCTATCTTTAAAGCATGATTTAATGGTTTAAATGGGATGAAACCATGAGATTTAGTCCAATTTTAGGCCAAAATTTAGCTCAAAAATTGGGACAAAAACTGTCATTTTTTGAACATAAGTAGCCAAAATACTGACTAGATTTATGAAAAATTAGTCTTAAACAAGAAGCTCATTAATTATTCATGAGCTTATTTGCATATGATTTGCATAATTGATAATGCATCCTCATTTTCAGGAAGCTGAATGTCCAAGCTATCCAGTGTTGTGCCACTTCCAATACCATTACAAACGAGTCTCATTAAAAACACGCCATATAGTTCCTACTACCCAGTGCACACAATTCATGCCATTTTGGAGCGGGTTAAACATCACAAGATGAGCTTGCTGATCTAGCCTGTCAATACATGCAATACTATTGGCACAGCTACACACATACAGCATAATACTTGTAGGCCTATGTAATAGGTCACTAGATAATTCTGCACCCCTGCAACGTCTACACTTATCAGTATTAACTTTAGTACCGGGTTTAACCCTGGTCTTCTTCGGCATTAAATCATCAGATTTAAGTCAAGTTAATACCGATAGAGTTAATAACGATGCGCGTTCTCACTGGCAATTTAGTTCCGACACTAATACCGACCATATTTAGTACCGGTTCTAAGTGAGATAAGTTCAATGGTGTGGACGCAACTATTGTAAGATATAATCAAATGGATTAATACCTGAATGGTAATAATTACATGACCTATGCTAACATTTTACACATGCTAGGGCTATTTGATGCTGTCACTGTTGTGCAATTCACATTTTAAATCACCAGTACATCATTCAAAATCTACATGTTTGTGGTATAATTCAGCACATATATACAAGCTTAAGATAGAGCATCATGCAATAATTACAAACATGTTTGGAGGTAAATTGAACTCTTGGAAAAATTGCTCCAGAGCCCTATTACTCCAATGCATATCAAGTACTGTTTTCAGTATACTGCACAATCAGATGAAACAAGGAGACGATCAATCGGTGGGTAAGCATTGCCATTTCGTCTCCCTGATTTACAAAAAGTAGATCTATTGATCTCTTAGTGCTAACTTTATGTATTTGTTCTTGAAACCATACACTACCACCGGAAGATATTTGAACCAAATAATTAAAAACGTTTAGAAACCTCATTCTTTATAGGTTCATGCTTGTATCGGTGACTTATTTATTCAATATACAAAATTCAATGTTTCTACTAATATTTGATCTTCCATTACCATAAAAATGGCTCATTTCATGGGCAACATATAAATACGCCACGCCACAAGTACAAATCTTATTAGAATGAAACTATTATTCATTACCTCCTTATCACCGTGCAACCGGACAGAATGTTTTCAGGTTATAAGTTTTCAAACAAATGCACAGAAATGTATTTAAACTCGATTATTAATATTACTGTTTACATAATACAAAATCTATACATACATTTCAGATAATATTTGCAATACTCTTGGAATGTACAATAAAGCTTTCACACTACAATGAGCAGCTATCAGTATTCTTTAGCAATGCTCTGTGATATACAATTTGATTTCAGAAACATTTAATGAACTTATAAAATGCACAAATGATAGTTAGGTTTCAAGTGTTAAAGGGGCAATTCATGACCCACTTTTCACCCTCAAGGTCACCTCTATCAAAATTGAGTTTTTTAGCTTATACGAATCGTCGACTGGTATATATTACGATCCCCAAACCATTCTTTCATATGTGCTTGCATTTTTGAGAAAAGTGAGAAAATGTGTAATTTTCTAATTATTGTCGGGGCTCTAACCCTTTGAACCCTATCGGCTCACGTGTACATGTACCGTATACCCGACCTGGCTTTTAGATCACGTGTCAGCTTGATGTGTCTGTCAACAGGCATGAGTAGTTACAATTTTCAATGGTCTTATTTATATGGGGAGACATCAATGAAGCTTTGAACCCATTGCTCTTATTTACCAAAAGAGGTCAAAAACTCCTCATATTTTGGTAAATTTGATTACCATTTTTAACAAATGTGGCTTCGCCCATAGCCTACAATTAAAATGTTGAATATGATGGTTGAAATAAATGGTGTTCTTTTGTGGATGCTGGTTATTGGAACAATTCAGACTACTGTAAAATGAAAAAGTAAAGCAAGGGAAATCAAAATTAAAGTAAGTTTAGGGTTTATATTGTGTTTTTTAACTTTCGGGTTGGCCCGGGTCAGCGGTACAGATACACATGTAATGGCCAGGGTTCAAAGGGTTAACTCTCAAAATTGAACTCAATCCTCAGCATGTTTTTAAATGTAACCTTAAATGTTAATATTAAGAGATACCTACTTCTGACATTTCCTTAGAAAAAAAAAAGGTTGAAAACACACCTTTTTAGAACTAACAATTTAAGACTTTCATTTGTTTTGATTCCTTTCACATCTTTCCATGATTCAACACAGGTTTATCCAATGTGGAATTATATATACACTCCTGTTAATCTTCTAAATGACAGTATAACATACATTAAAATTGCAAAATACTGGCTATAAAAATAAAATACAAAAGACATTGGTTTAAAATGGTAATCAAAGTATACTTCATTACCACATTAATTTTGTCATATCGGATATTTATATTGAGGATAAAAAAATATTATATGAAGACTGTCTATGATTTATAATTTTTGAGTTTTTTAAAACACACAACATTGTGGTAAATCTGATTCTGAGATAGAACTGGCTGAAGTTAAAAATGAGTGAAAGATGATCGCACCTTGTCATAATGTGCAAATATTGACACAAGCACACACGCTTTGCGTGCAGGTTGGCGTATCATTTCCGTAAAGTATTTTTTGCGCAGGTTGTCTCTACATGTAACCAAGTCTCAGCACTCGGGGTTGATTTTGGCGGGAACCGAGTGGACCCGAATACCCCCGATTTGAGCTCCATGGCTGACGATGCCATTACATGGGCTGGTATTCAATGCCTGGCATCTCCCCTGTTAATTTATGGGTAAATCTGATTCTGAGATACACCAAGCTAAAGTTGGAAATGAGTGAAAAATGGTCGGGAGTTTGACCAGAACGTTGAGCTCTATCAACAACCTAATTCACTTATGGAAAAGTGTACCACAAATATGAACATTTTTGCATATTTCATGACCATGTCAAAGTCTTGCTTAAATGTCCATTGAATAAGTTACCAAAGCACCCTTTGCTAAAGACGTCTAGCTCAAAATTGGGATTAGTAATTTCCTTGATTTTAAGATATTATACAAAGCAAGCCATTCAAAAGTTGAAATGGCACAGTCAGAAATTGCTGTTGCCATTAATTAAAGCAATACTATAAAGTGTTAAAATGAAACACCCCCTGTCATTCGATTTTTTTTAGCTTACTGGATTTGTTCTGGGTAGATAGCGATTCCCTCCAAATGATTTTGCTTATATGCTTTCTTTTTCTTTTATGGCCATTTGTTGAATTAAATTTGGAACCCTGAATTTAATTCCGCATGTATTAGTATAGGAAAGCATGCATGTGCTTTTTATCCATTTTCAATGACAAAACATTTTTTTTTGACAAAATATACTTGATTCCTTCATTTTATGCTGTTTTTACAATAAAAATTGATTAAAATCTTACAGTATTGCTTTAAGTTTTGTTTTTCAATCCATTAACCCAACACCACAGTTTTGGCTTAATTGCATTGAATATCCTAAATTTCAAATGCCTTTTCTCAGATGCATGTTTACCAAATTCTGTGGAATGGATGAATTTCTGGCTCTAAATTCTAAACAGGAATTAAGATGTTTTAACTGATATTAATAACCCAATTTTGATTTTGGCAAAGAACTTGTCTTTTTTGATTATGGTGGGTCAAGTATTTGTGAAAATTGAAGTCATGAGCAAACTAATTACTGATATCAATAGTAAACAATAAAACCAAATACTTTCAAACATGTATTGAAAGTTTTAAACATACCACTGTAATCAAATGGATTAATATGTGATCACAAGCCAGGATGGGACCCCTGCCATTATTTTTGTTTTCCAACCGAGAAAAATCAGTCTGATTTGTATGTTTACGTACGCCTATCTGTTAATACATATGATCAGTGAACATTATCATTTGTTTGGAACCAGAGCGCACGTGTTGGGCTAATTATCATAAATATGATGTCACTACTTCCCCGGCGTATACTAACATTTTACACATGCTAGGGCTATTTTATGCTGTCATTGTTGTGCAATTCACATTTTGAATCACCAGTACATCATTCAAAGTCTACATGTTTGTGGTATAGATGAATCCGACTAGCCATGTCATGTTTTGAAAAAATCAGCCATAACTGGGAGGGGGGGGGGCCTTCTGCTCCTAATGGGTGTTTTAACAATCCATATCGGGTGTTTTCTGTGTGCTTTAAAGATCAATATTGTATTGTGTTATCATTGAAACCACAATTTATTTTTACATGCATGAATGTATTCAATTTGAAAATTGCGCCAATCATGCATCAATTTGGGATGTCTTGAGAGGATGCCTCCTAGTAATGGCCGATCAATGAGGTGCAAAATGCATGAAATTGGATTCGTCTATAATTCAGCACACATATACAAGCTGAAGATTGAGCATCATGCAATAATTACAAATGTATTACGTCTCAGATTAAGACAATAAAATAAACTACCCATACATGTTTGTAAGTAAATTGAACTCTGGAAAAATTGCTCCAGAGCCCTATTACTCCAATGCATATCAAGTACTGTTTTCAGTATACTGCACAATCAGATGAAACAAGGAGACGAGGTATTAAATAATCGGTGGGTAAGCATTGCCATCTCCTCGATTTACAAAAAGTAGATCTATTGATCTCTAGTGCTAACTTTATGTATTGGTTCTTGGAACCATACACTGTCGCCGGAAGATATATTAGAACCGAATAATCAAAAACGTTCAAAAACCTCATTCTTTATATAAAATGATCTATAATCATCAAAGTTTCATGCTTGTATAGGTGACTTATTCATTCAATATATAAATAATAATAATAATAAAATAAGAGATTTTTGGGCACTCATAACAAAGAAGCCGCTGAGCGCTGTATATACTTGTAATAAAACCTTTTAATTTTATTTTTTTACAAATACACATTGTAACAAACAGAATCATGTACAATAGGAGAAAAATATGGTAAAGTTATAGGTAATTTCACATGCAGTCACTCGCAGTCACTCATAATAGTCCGCAAAAAGAAGAGTGTTGAGAGTACGCTTGAACTGACTAGTACTCATTATTGGAGCAGCGTTCCTGATTATTGAAGGCAAATTGTTCCAGAGTTGAAATCAATGTTTCTTCTGATATTTGATCTTCCATTAATTACCATAAAAATGGCTGCCATATGGGCTACATACAAATACACCACAAGTACATATCTCATTAGAATGTAACTATTACTAAACCTCATAATTTATCAGCATGCAACCGGCAGTCAACCGGACAGAATATTTTCAGGTTATAAGTTTTCAAAGAAATGAACAGAAATGTATTTAAACTCTATTATTTATACACAGACTAAAGTGGTAAATATGCATTTCACAACCATATGAGTGCAATTCTGCTTTAATTCTATAAATAATGGTAAAATATAGATTCTGTCCAAGAATTATTAAAGTCAGATATAAACTCCTCTCGAGATATGTCTTAAGGCTTTGTGCAGAAATACTTTCTGGTGGCAGTGTATGATAGCTTATCTGACATTTAAACTTAATATGACATTTGACCTTGGTATGTGACCTTCAATGTCATCAACAAATTATGTGATCATATTATATCCATAAATCTAGTTTGGTTTAATATTGGACCTCAACTTTTTTATCTTACATCTTGAACTCATTACATTTGACCTGGGTATGACCTTTGAATATTCATAAATTGGACCTTAACTTTTGAATTGAATTTGTCATTTGTCATCTTATAACTTGACCTTATGACCTTTGTGTGACCTTTGACCTCAAATGGGGGTTGGCATGTTGTATGCATGATCCAAGTTTGCTTACAATTCATCAGAGTATGCAGAAGTTACAGGCAAATGTTGACCCTTGTCACATCATCTACATCAACAATCAATGCAGGACGACAATAACAATATGCTGTAATCCATTACTATGACATAATCCGCCTTACTTTTTCAAACCAGGGAATAAAAATAGGGTAATTGGTCCATGATAGGTAATCTGATAATGAAAGTCAATGATTAGTTACCTTTGCTCTATAAGTATTTGATGATAATATCTCATTTTGATAACGTGATATATGTTCAATATAATCTGTTTTAGAGCTGTTCAAGGAATGCCCTAAAAGAGAAGTTACAGACATTTAAAATGTCCATTTTGTATACTTTTGCATAAAAGAACTTTTAAAATGGCTCTTCTCTTCTAACAACATGAACTTCATGGTAAATACTCATTTATTCGATACCTATATAAACACTAATAATTCAAGATATCTAAGAATTCACGGTGGTCATGCATTATTTACATTAAAGAGTAAGTATATTTTCCACAGAAATGCTTTTCATATCTGTGGAACATACACATCCTTCCCTTCATTAACTCTTTCACTCCGGGGGGACAGCTCGCTAGTCCGACAACTCGCTAGTCCGAGAGCTCGCTAGTCCGACGGCTTGCTAGTCCGACAGCTCGCTAGTCCGAATTTTAATATAGGCTCGCCAGTCCGAAAAATGAAAAAGGCTCGCTAGTCCGAATATTAAAAACGGCTCGCCTGTCCGAATTTAAATAACAGCTCGCTAGTCCGAATTTTAAAATAGGCTCGCTAGTCCGAATTTCAAAATAGGCTCGCTAGTCCGAATTCTGAAAAATGCTCGCTAGTCCGAATTTTAAAAACAGCTCGCTAGTCCGAAAATGACAAAAAGTGTGCATATTTCTATTACAGTTTTTCAAAATTCGGACTAGCGAGCTGTTTTCAAAATTCGGACTAGCGAGCCTATTTTAAAATTCGGACTAGCGAGCCTATTTTGAAATTCGGACTAGCGAGCCTATTTTGAAATTCGGACTAGCGAGCTGTTATTTAAATTCGGACTGGCGAGCCGTTTTTAACATTCGGACTAGCGAGTTGCTTTTAAAATTCGGACTGACGAGCCTATTTTCATATTCGGACTAGCGAACCTTCGGACTAGCGAGCTGTTTTTTCGGACTAGCGAGCCTTTTTCAAGGTTATATTTTCCCTATTAAATAACGTTTCGGACTAGCGAGCCTTCGGACTAGCGAGCTTTCAGACTAGCGAGTCGTCGGACTGGCGAGCGGACCCCCACTCCGGCAAGCCGCTCACAGCGGCTCGCAAAATTAAAAGTGTCACGATTGGCCGGAATTTCTGCTTTGACGCAATTTTTTCTCATTGCTCTAAAAAAACCAACTACAAGCCCGAATAGGTAGAAAATTCGCCAGCAAGCAGTTGAAACTAAGATTTATCTAACGCTACCATTTTTATTAGCATAGAGAACAACCATGGCGCTATACAATTATCATATATAAGCAATTATTTCAATCAATAAGCAATTATTTCAATCAATATTAGAATAATACCATTAGCAAGCATGAAAGCAACATTTTTCACCCTAATCTTAAAATACTGAATTTTGGATATATAACAATTGGTGAAATGTGTAAATCCGGCAGTGCAAGCTGTGCATTTCGATTTCATTATAATGTACAATGGCTTTATGCTGTATTGTACATATCAAACTTCTGTATAGGATTCCAACGTTTGTTGCAACAGATAATCAAAACAGGTATTTTGTAATATTCTATTATCAACAGTGGACATGCCAAAAGATTATGAATGCTCACTGGTAATCTCTTTGTTTAAATCTTCTACAAATGATGTGTGGTTGGCCTTATAGGTATTCCAGCTGGGAATGCTAAAACCTGCTATTCCTGCGGAATCACTCGCTGCACCTAGCGCAGGTGTCATTCTCTCAGTGTTCATAGAAACACCTCTCAGATACTTCCGTAAAGCAGTCCATGATTTGAATCGATCACCATCATTCTTTTCATCAAGAGGTTGCATGATCTTTTCTTCTATCAATTCCATGCCTTCGTTTGTGTAATACTTTCCTCCATTTTGCTGTGCTATGTAAACAAACATGTTCATTATACGTGTGATTTGTTGCTGATATTCCATGCTTTTAATTGACACACTGTTATTGATACTGCAAAATCTTTTACCACATCTACGAAAAATGTCAATTAATTCGTTGTCTTGGTTGAAAAGATCTTCTACCCATTTCTTTATTGGTTCTGGTGCTGGATCAAAACGGGTCTTCAGCTGATCAGTCTTAGTGAAAAGAAACATCACATATTTAGAGCCATCTTCTCCAAATATTTCACAAAATGTTTTAAATGTCTCCTTTATCTCTCCAGAAGCATGTTGCCCTACAGAGACAACAAACACTATCACATGAGGTCCAGGAGATACTTGTGCTAGGAAATGAGTTATTTGTTTACAAACTCTGATTGGGTCTTGGTCAGTAGAGCACAGACCAGGCGTGTCAGTTATAGATGTATTTATGGATGAAAACCCTGGTATACAGTTTGTTGCTGATGTCCGTGACAAAAATGAACTTGTGTGGGGTTTAAGTCCTTCAGCAAACTCATCTCTACGCAGGAAACTGTTTCCAGTGGCACTTTTACCAGCTCCAGGTGCACCAAGTAAAAGCACTCTTAAATCTGAAAAAACAACAAACAAACCAGAAACATAATTTGTGTTTATTATATTCATTTTGGATTGGCACTGGAACAACTATCTTGTTGAAGTGCTCTGTGTTCTTTCTATTGATTATGTATGATATTATCAAGGAAGTTATAGGGGGGAACAGGGTTTTCCGCCATCTTGTGTCCTATCGCGTAAATCTTCACCTGACGCATATACAGCATGTGCATTTTGTTTCACGCGCAAACCGTGTCTGCATTTCATGTAGCGTGCATTGCGACTTGCTCTGATTAAAGTACGCCAATTTTCCTGCTAATCCGTTGCGAAGACTCTCGAAGTGTTGCACGCGGAACCGTAAAATGCCGGAGGTACAATAACTCACCCTCCATGAGCGACAATCCAAGATGGCTGCCGTCCCATAAGATTTACACGGCGATGAAATCAAAATGGCGGAGAAACCCTGTTCCCCCCTATAACTTCCTTGGATATTATGCATTTAAGACATGTTTTGATCAATTTTAGAGGATTTATACATAATGGCGGCTCAAAGAGAAACCCTTCTTGTTGTTTTTCAAAAATCAAAAGGCATGGTATGAGCAACAACTGGATCAAAGTTGGTGCTATTAAAGGAAACTGAACCAAACCAAGAAATTCTATCCAGCCCCAACTTCATAGTGTTAGTTTATAATTACAGTATTTTGAAGGATTAAGTCTTTCCCTTTGCAGGGTTTTTGTAGCCTACGCTTTTCGATACCCTTGTTTGCGTGAAATTCAACTCGTTTACGCACATATTTACAGTGTAATTAGTCTAATTCCAGTGCTTGTGGAACGCTGCATTACGCTCGAGTTAAATGATGCAGTACAGGGGCAAAATTAATCAATAAAAATACTGTAAGCTGAAGTTTATCTCTCTACAGTCAATATAATTCACCACAACATTATAAATATCAAACTTTTTTATAGTCACTGTATTTCCAAAAGATATCTCGTGTATTGCTCATAATAGTGCACCTTAAATCATGGACCCCCTAACTACAAATGACGTACAATAGCCTTTGAGCCCATACCTTTGACTACTGTAGCCTTTGTTGTTGTCACCACTCCACTGTCTATGTTAGCTTCAGGGGCGGCATCAATTGCTGTTTCAGCACGTAAAGCAGCACCTTCATTGAAACCACTGTTTATTATGTCCTTAGAATCATCTTTCAGATCACTTCTATCACCAGGTTTTTCATCCAGAGGTTGCATGAGACTATTTCCTGTGGCACTTTTACCAGCTCCAGTGGTCCCAAGTGAAACAACTCTTAATTCTGAAAAAAAAATTGTGTGGAAGTCAAAATTTGCTTATTGATCAAACATGTCAACTGAGTGCTACAGTTGAGTTCAATATAAAATCATCAAGTTGATGACCCATATTGGTTAAACAGTAGTTATATGCATTGGGGTGGAGAAATACAATTAGGTATTCAAACACGCTGTTTTGAACTAAGCCACTGGTTACAAATAAGTAAAGTTACACTATGCAGTTTGTTTTGCTCCTTTTCCTATCTTAACCAATGTTTTGTCTTTATTACTATTTCATGTTTAGAAAGTTTGCTGCTCTGGCCACATGACAATGTTGACAAATATAGCCCTTTGAGAATCGTGAACTTAAAACCATCAACTACTTTCTCTATTAGTAATGATAAAAACTTTTTTATTTATTAAAAACCTTGTCAAAATAGGCAACATGCAATGGTTCAAATTGAGAGTTTGCATTTTGTTAATGGATAATTGATAACAGAGTTGCATCATGACCAACCCATGGCATTATGGAATGACCACCATTACAAATCAACCAACCTGTCTGTTCACATTGTTCTGGAATTGCTACAGTCGTCCTGGTCTTAGCACTTGGTTCTGGGCTAAAAACAACGAAACAGAAAATTATCGCATGTTAATCAAAAACCGTGTACATGTCAGATGATATTGCTATGGAAATTATCACAATAAATTATAATCAATCTCATCAGTTCCAACCTGCAGGCAATGCCTATATATATCAAAATTATGAATGTATGTAAACCATCTGCAAAATCCAACACATTAACCTCAGGGGTACTAGTAAAAAGCCAGTATAAAGATGTGCTGGAAACACTGGTAGCAAAATCAGAACTTCTGATATGTATGGGACCCTTATATTTACAAAATTTAAAAGGAGCAGATTTTTTGTAGAAACAATACTAAAATAGACAAATAATGTCTTATTTCAAAATTTTCCAAACAAATGTACAATTTTCAACAAATATTATAAATGAAAACAAAAACTCATAGAAATGCAGTTTAGTCTCATTTTTCATTTGCTAATGACATTGAAATTTGCAGTGACAATGTACCTCCTAACCAAAAATTAGAGGCTCTAGCTAGTATCCTCAAAATAAAGAACAAAGTTAAGAAGAGTGGTGCGAGTGACCAATCTTTAAAAAAGTGGCGCGAGTGACCAATCTTAATTTTGCTTAATATCTCTAAAAGTAAGTCGGTGACCATATTTATTATTACGTTTTTTTTAAAGAGCTATATAATTACCAAAACATATGTGAAAAAGAGAGAAAAAAAAATAGAGCCGTTTTTTAATTTAAAGTGTTTTTGTCTGATTTATTTTGATTTTACCATAGAAGTCAATGGTAAAAAGTGGTAAAACATAGTGTTTTTGAAATGAATTTTTCTCAAAAACTAAGTCAGTGACCAGCGCTCGAATTAAGGAGAAAAACATGGTTGTCCGACGGACAACCAGGTTGTAATTTTTGGTTGTCCGTCAGAAATTTGGTTGTCCGTCAAGCGCGGCGCCAGACTCAAAAAGGTACCCAAAATTGTTTGACGTAGCTTTTCTTAACTGACAAGAAAAAAAAAGTCTCCCAAGCGCACAGACAACTACGAGACACCTACTTCTAATTTTTTTCAACAGCAAATTGATAAAAATTCATATTTTTTACGGCGATCAGGGGATTTAAGAATAATGCTAAAAAATGTTACAATTGTATCGAAGGTTCCAGTTTCGAAATAAACATGCTAAGAAGTATGTTTATTTGACTTTGAAAAATTATGGTTGTCCGCCGGACAACCACAGCATAAATTTAGGTTGTCCGGCGCTAGATTTGGTTGTCCCGGACAACCGGACAACCATAATTTCGAGCGCTGTCAGTGACCCCCTTTTTTATTTCAAAAATGTGATCAGCACATATGAAAACACCATATTTTTTAAAAAATAAGAAAAATAAATAGAGGAATTCTACCTGTGCTAGGCCACCCTAAAAGAGTGACAATTTTAACAGCATCAAAGAGTGAAGTGTAACTCTAAAAAGAGTGATATTTCACTCTTTTCTAGTAAAACTCCATTTGATTTCACTCAAAAAAAGTTTAACTCCAAAAAGAATGATCGTTCTTTCTTTTCAGTTCATGCAGAGTGTAACTGAAATAATTGATCCTTACTAGATTCCTTTACTCTATATATTAATAATAATCCTGACCCTTGAGGTAGAGGTCATAAGTTAAAGTCAATTATTTTCATAAATTATCAATGATCAACATCTACCGCATGCTTATATACTACATTAAGAGATAGAGTGACTATAGTTATATTTGGACTTACCCGCTTGTTTCTTGTTTGTACGTCTGATTAGAATCAAGAAGTTTGTCGGAAGCTGAAAAATCAAACAGTATTTATAATGCAAAAACATATTGTACATATCCTTCAAAGAAAAATATAAAAACAAACAAACAAAAACAATCAAATGTT
Organism: Ophiothrix spiculata; assembly: GCA_000969725.1. Taxonomy (NCBI): domain Eukaryota; kingdom Metazoa; phylum Echinodermata; class Ophiuroidea; order Amphilepidida; family Ophiotrichidae; genus Ophiothrix; species Ophiothrix spiculata. Next base: position 65,885 of record JXSR01S001585.1, read on the forward strand.
TACTGGCTCATCTTCCTCTAAATATGAAATTGAACAAAGTTACTTAACCCAACTTTCTTTTCTGTTTTTTATTTTTCATCCTACATAACGGCATTCTCACGAATATGACTCCACTTGAGTTGGCAAAATTGAAAAAATGAAGTTTCATAAAAATGTCTTAAATTTAACTTTTTTTATTAGCTAGTATATAAAGTATCATGGAACCACAAAAGTTATGAACACCACTTTTCTTATATTTTTATACAAGAACAAGAATTTAGCATATACAAGAATAGGAAAAGCTGTCAAACAAGTTAAGTGCCTGTCCTGCCCTATTTGAGGCAACAATTAAAATAAAGTTGCTTAATTACTTTGTGGGAACTACTCTGGGAAGCCTAAAATTGACATAAGAAATAAATTTAAGGATCTTCGTTATTTTTGTTCTTGCATTGGATAACGTAGTATACATAACGTAATATACATTTTGATGTTTTTCCATCAGTTAAATTAAGATGTTCACATATAATGCTGGTTATTTTGGCTAAACGTGGTCAGGGGATTAGGGCCTATGCCTTGATATGCATAAAAGTAGTCTAGACTCTAGCATATTTTAGATTTGGTGATAACGTAATATACATGCTTAAAACGAACGCAATAAATTTTGGAATATAATTGATTTTAAACGCCAAACTTTAACCAAACATTTTTAAAGTTATGATTTACAAATGAACACATATGTTAGCCTTCAAGTTACGCAAAAAGTTTTATGGTTACCGTTCAATATCATATGATCTTAGGAATCGAGATACTACATGGATAACGTAATATATATTGATTTCACAGAAACCTTATACTTGTTTCTTGTGGCTTACCGAGAAATCCAACTTTCAAAAATGATAATTATCTGATATTATTGATGCATTTGGAGAAATAAATCACACGGGTATGAACAAGAATATGTTTTTTTATGATGTAGCTATCACTATAAAATAGATACCTTTTTGCCTAATTTGGTGTCTTCTGGAAGCAAAATGACCAAGATAAGGGTAAACAAAGTATGGAAAACTATATATGTCCACGTAGAGCTCACCAAGTACTACACGAATATGAACATATTTAATTATTTTAAGCAAAACACAGACATTTTCAGACCAAAGAACGAAATATCGCTACTGGCGTCATTTGCGTAAGAATGGCCGATAAAGGTACTTATTACAGAAAGTGGATGTCCAATGCACTTGTAGGTCCAGAATCGCAAAATATAAATTATCCAATGATAGTTATAAACTGACAAGCATTATTACCATTATCAAGGTAAGTCCTAGTTTTGTCTTGGTTATCAGGTTAGGGCAACAGAAAAAATTCCTGAGAAAGTTTTAAGTTTAATTTTTTTCTAAATTGACACCGCTTAATTGGGACACCTGAGTAGCAAAAATGTCCCAATTAACCACTTGTCCCGATTAAGCAAAACACAGAAATCGCTATAAGTGAGATGTTTTCACACTAAAATATACATTTTATTCATGAGCTGACAAAAAGTGGACACAGTGAAAGAATTTAGAGACCTCTTGAATAAATTGAGATTTTTGCTGAGATTTTCAACAGAATTTAAGACCGTGGTTTTAGATTTTTGTCCCGTATTTGCAATTTACTTGCATAAAATTAACTTTATCATCATAATTTTAAGAAACTTTCTTCAATTTAATGCATTTTGCCAAAAATTATCCTGTTTATCAAAAGGAATGTCCTGATTAACAAGTTAGATAGATTAATGATTAACCGGCCTGTCTGAATCCGTCAATTAACCAAAAATCCTTTGTAAGAGGATCCCGATTAAGCAGAGTCAATTGTAACAATATACAAATATTGACTGCTTTGAGGGGCATGGTTTAAATTATTTTCCTGAGGTGATCTAAAACAATGAATGTGCCTGAAGTGAAGCTGAGGGCATATTCATGGTTTTGAGATCACCGAGGGAAAATAATTCTAACCATGCCCCGAAGAAAAGCAGTTAATATTCGTTTTATATACCAAAT
>JXSR01S001585.1:76319-86940 GCA_000969725.1 Ophiothrix spiculata
ATTTGTATCATCAGCAAGAAGTATCTTCCTCCATTTTGCACTTTCTAATCTTTTCTATCTGGTATGAGTTTTGGCATCTTTTGAGTTTGAAGATACTTTGGTTTCACATTGGTTTTGAAGTTCAAACATTTAGTTTAATAATTTGCAATGACCAATTGATGAGTGCTCGTATATGATCGTATGTCTATGCTTGGAAAGCTCTTTTGAGTGACTGACCATGCATTTCTACATGATAAAACCTATCTTGTATATAAATATATATATCTTGTTATTATTAATAGCTTTATTAAAGGCACAGTTAACCCTTCATTTTCAGAAATATATTATGCTTTGTAACTCAGCAACCAATAAGTAAATCCATATAAAAGCTTTACATTTCTGGATGTGGATTTGCATGTAAAAGATGATGCTTAAGTCAGTTTTGGACTAAAATATATGATTTTGGACCAAAAGTTCAAAACTCTTGTTCTTGGCCCAATATATTTGTAAACAACCTAACTAAATTTTGCAAAAATAAAAGTTGTACCTCTTATGCTGTTTAGAATCTATAGGAATGCATTTATCAAATTTTTGACTTACTTTTTAAAATATTACCAAAAATAGGCCCAAACTTTGCAGATGATATGCAATTTTGATTTTATCATTTCATCTGTTACAGCATTTTCTGAGCTTTAAAATGACACCTTACTTGTTGGTATTGATCAAGGCGATCAAATTTTACAACAGAAAATCCACTCGAAATTCTTATTATTTTCTTTATTACTTTTTGCTGCCTATTTTCATCAGTTTCTTGAAAAGTGTTCTAATCACAAAGTCCGTCTTTCGGGTTGAGTCATCACAAATGACAAAAATCATTTTGGGCCAATTTTGGACGTAGTTTTGGCAATATTTCAAAAAGTAAGTCAAAAATCAAACATTTGAGAAATGCATTCCTAGACAAGTGATTCTAGCTTCTAAAAAGTACAAGAGGTCCAACTTTTATTTTTGTAAAGTTTAGTTAAGTTGTTTACAAATATGCTGGGGCGAGAACAAAAGTTTTCGGACCTTTGGTCCAAAATCATACATTTTGGTCCAAAACAGACCTTACAATCATCTTCTTCATGCAAATTCACATCTACAAATGTATAAGCTTATATGGATTTACTTATTGGCTGCTGAGTTACAAAGCATAAAATATTTCTGAAAATGAGGGGTTACCTGTGCCCTTAAAATTAAAAATTTGAATGAAACTCAATCAGACTTGTACTGAAATGATTACAGAAAGTGTTTTTGTTCCAACTTACCCTTAAATGCAGTGTCCCTTAGTTCAACATCTGAAACAGAGACAGGGATAAATAAGCATTTGATATTTGATTATATGGACTAAGCTGAGCACAGTTTTCAAGGCCGAATTATTAGGATAGCTAGTTTTAGAGTGTCTGTCATATCGAGGATTGCAGCCATACACAAGACTGCATTTGCGCGTGCAACAAAGGTGCAAATACAGCCTCTTTTGTTGCCCGTGTATACACGACTTTGTTGCTCTCAACCCTCGATATAATGGCTGAAACATGCCGCTGACATCAATATCAAGGACAATCTTGTTGCCCTTGTAAAATTTTGTTGTAAGCAAGAACTTTCCTAAGAATTGAATTTAACTCAGCTTTGAAGATTCACACCAAATCTTGCTTTACAGCAATCACTCTGAACTATTGTTTATGAATTTAATCTGTGAACGCATAAACAGTGTTCCCGCTAAGGCCGTATGTCGCAAAATTGGCGCAGAAGCTCAAAAAATTGGCACAAGGAGGGTTGTCAAAACAAAACGTCAAAAATTTGGTTTTGATATACACAACGTTCAATTATTTCAGTTTTAGTCAGATAAATTCAAAATAACTCTCCTTTTTGAGGTGACCTTTCTAAAATTGGCAATGGTGAGATGTAGTTTTTTTCTTTTATGTCGCTTTTGGCGCAAAGTCAAAATTCTTAGCGGGAACACTGCATGTAAACGAATGTTCACACAGTGATCTTCCACAAGTAGTGATGGTGCCTGTCTACGCTCATGTTTCTGAGTAAACATTTATGAATTACATCCATAAACAATACAAAAAGTAGTTGTGTGATACTTTAGGACCTGCAAAAAATTAAATGTATGTTATGGCTCTAAAACAGAAATTTGAATAAATAATTAAACAAGATGGTTTGCGAACTAGTATACTCTTGTTGTTGCAATATTCTCATTAAAGAGTAATCGAACACAATAGGCATTCAGAAATTGTGCTGAACCATGGAAATGTTCATGGGGAGCAGGTTGGCGTAGCGGAAGTTCCCTCGCCTTGCACCAATGAGGTCCCGGGTTTGAGTCCCGTGCCCGGCACTTTATTTTGACATGAAATGACAGGTTAGTTGACCAGCTCTTTTTGAAAGCGTTGGTACAAAAACTTCCAGGGACATTTACCTAATATTTCAAGATGAAAAAAATAAAACATTGTTTTCAATTATTCATTCTGAAACTACTATCACATATTGAGGTATTGAGTTCTCAAGATTGTTCAAAAAAGATACAGCCTTGTGGCGCTAAGCCCTCAAAGTTGATTTATGTGGAATCACAGGTTTTGGAACACATGGATATTAAACTCAATTAAAATTCAATAGAACTACCACAGATCTTTGATACTAAGTGTGTTTCAAAACCAAAAAAACCACGAGCGTTTGAAATGCACAGGAATTATGAACATTGTCATAACCAATGATCCAATGATCTTACACAATGGAAACTACTGACCGTTGAATCAGTTAACTCTAAAATAGTCTCCTGTAAAAACTTCAAAGATATGGAAAATTATATGATATTATGAAAAACAATGTAAAGAAAATGCACTGGTGAGCTTAAAATTAATACACGTTTTCTTCAGTAAAATCCATTTTTCCTTGGTTTAACCTTTGCTTTTTTATGTAACAAGATCAGTGCACGCACAAAAGTTCAATAAAACCATACCAGCTATTTGTTTCTTCATGTCTCTGTATCAGCCTGGAGTAACGAGGCTATCGGTATCATTGACCTATTGAACTCATCGCTTGTACTTCGAGGATGAGGATTAAATTAGCTGATGGATCTATTATCGCAGCCCCTTAAGACATGACAGTGTTGAAGGCTGTATTTCTTTGTTGAAACACACATAGCTTCAAAGGAAAACTGAATATCATCCATGTGTTCCATAATCTGTGGTGGAATCATGGTTTGCAGAGTATTTTGTAGTGACCTTGAAATTGATGATTGATCCTGCATGGATGACCTCATATCAACATGTTGATCATTTTCGAAAATATGAATCTTTGACCTTGAATGACCTTGATCTGACCAAACCAGGACATCACACCCAGGGTCGAAGAATATTTAAGGCGCAATGTTGGTCCATGTGGGAACAATGTTATAAAGAGTTATTGCAGTGACACTGAAATGACCTCCATTGAGTTTTGAACATTTAGGCATTTACCTTGAAATGACACTTTGAACTTGAATGACCTAAACAAATCCTTAAAGTTGTGAAGTGCAAGTTTAAGCTGAGATTCTTCAAGTCACCAAGCTCCAAAACTTTAACATTTATGCGGTTTATAGGTTACGAACCAAATTGTGCATACATTATTGCCAAATTAGGTACTTTATTAATTAGCATATTTTGTGCTCAAATTGCAGATGACAACAGTTCAGTCCCAGCTCATTTCCACTCAACAAATATCATGAACATATGAAACATTTGCGAAACATTGGGTGTATTCGTAAATTTATCAACAAGGTGCACATGCAGTGAGATCTTTGGTTCTCTCAAGGTTGGATTATGGCAACTCTCTGTTAGGTGGTGCATCTAGTTCAACTATTCTCCGGCTTCAAAAGCTCCAAAATTGTGCGGCACGTCTCGTGTTTGGTGTCAATCGTCGTACTAGCACTGCTCCACTTTTGCGCGAGCTCCATTGGTTGTCTGTCCAACAGAGAGTGAACTTCAAGATCCTGCTTCATGTGACTGCGTTTACCATTTAGGCCCAACATATTTGTCTGAGATTTTTTCATCATATGCTTGCTCTAGGAGCGGTTTGAGATCTTCCAGTGACAAAACCCGCCTTGTTGTACCATTTAATAGGTGCACTTCTGCAGACTCGGCATTTTCTTATATAGGTCCAAGGCTGTGGAATGAACTCCCGCGTTCTATACGCGAAACATCATCTGTTAAATCTTTTAAAAAGATGTTAAAAACACATCTTTTCCCAAAGTAGTTTCCTTGATTATTAGCTATCAGCATGATTAAATTGTATTCTTGTATCACTTGTTTGTTTTTAACTTAAGATATTTTGTGTTAGCCCCTGAGGTTCTCCACCTTTGGGGTAAGCTGTCGGTGTCCACCGATGGTCGTACTTTTCCTGCTTATGCAGTAGCTTGTATTTTTATTAGAAATTGTGATTTTTAACTGTATTTTATATTATATGTTTTTAATATGTAAGGCGCCTTGATCTCTTTTGGAAAAGCGCCTAATAAATACCATATCATATCATATCAGATCATGACATATGGTTTCCAGAATAATCTCTAGACAGGAATCGGGAACAGCAAGCACATGCTGAGAAGAAATTGGAAATAGATCTTCCTGAAAAAATTCCAGTCTAGACAAAAATTAAAAATCATATTTGTATTTTTGAAATGTTTACAGAAAATGTTTTGCTGCTTCTATAATTACCTCCAGAGGTTATAGGAGTAGTAGTATTGCTGGCTCTGGCACCTGAAAATAAACAAGGAATGAACAATTTGAAATTACTGGTTGGTCTATTTTGCAGATCATTAGTATCCTATGGCTGAATTAAACATTAGCACTGTCAATCAAAAGTTAGAAACTAAGGCTGGTATCAAAACATCTTTTGTCGAGAGTGTTGTTGACAAAAGCAAATTTATTTACTGTCAACATTATGCATGTTCATATATCAAATACCGTATCCACTCGTCTAATTCAACTACTCATTCTTTGAATTTAGATCACGTAACAGTTGAGCGCTTTCATACTACCGTACTAAAAATTGTTAAAATAATTTAAATGAAGTGTCGGTCATAGAGTATGACTATTTGTAAAACTTTTGGAAATGGGGATTTTGTTAATTAAAGGAGATTGTCAGATGGAAAATAGTTGAATTAGACGAGTGAATAGGGTATATGGCCAAAAACGTAAACCCCCAATTTACTGAGAAAACTAGACCAGGAAAGCTGAACATTGAATTAAATTGAACCTTGGATATTACTGATCTGAGCAATAATAAGTTTTAACTTTCTACAAATCCATGTTCAGTTCAGTACATTATTAGGCCTATTTAATTCTACCACAGCATAGCCTAAATAATCACTAGCCTGTTTTTTTTAATGCTTATTGCGACATCCTGATAAATTCAATACAATGCCATATGGGTTGTAGCGTTGATGTAAATGCATTGACACAATGTCGACAATGGTCTCACGATTTTGTTGGGTATGTCAACAATGAAATGCTTGTCGATACAGACCTATTAGGCTGTGATCATATAGAAGGAAGTACACGCATTGGTATTTGCTGACAAAGTTAAAACGTCATATCCTGGTTACTGGTTCACGCTTTGATCATGCTCAGTTGGCTACCCATTGAGTATGTGTTATGATCAGTTTGATTGTGGTTCAAATTGCAATAAGCGTGAACTTGGCAACTATTGATTTTGATGTCACACTTTGTCAGCGAATATGTTATTCGCTATACGCTCCTGGGGTGGCGCTCATGTGTTAAGTGATAAGGATAATCCCAGTCAATTTCAAATATGAGTACCTCCCCCGGGAGCGCACAGCGAATACCGTATACTTCTATGTGATCGCAGCCTTAGAAACAAGTCGGAATATTCAATGAGATGGCTGAGACAATCTTTCAAGAAATCTGGCTGAATTTGTATATTGTCTATCTCCTGAAACCTAGCTAGCTGAATTTGTGCATTATCATTTATCACTCAGTAGATAAAAATACAACAATTTCATTGGTTAATAGCTAAAAAGGATATTTTCATATTATATTGCATAAAATTTCAAAGTTCTATGTGATATGAAATCCTCCATATGATGATAATATTAATAATAATAAATTAGCATTTATATAGCGCTCTACAAAAAGTTGTATCATACAGCTCTTTCATCAGTCCCACTTGTATTGGTTTTGGAACCTATATTAATTACAAAGCGCACGGTGGGCGACTAACTGCAACGCTGACAAACATAACTGTAACAACACTATGATGGTTTGATTCATCACTTTACTTAAATTGTCCCATTTCTGTAACTAAAATTACTTTTAAGTACTTAAAAAAAACCACCTAGATACCCTGTTTATAAGTTTTCATACCCTGTTTACATGGTTTTTAAATGATTTATGGTGAACCAAGGAAAAGGGAATAGATGCTCACCGACATTTTGATTTGACTGATGTGTAAACCCTTTTTGATGGCAATTATCTTTGATTGTTGCTCATGGAGAGCAAATTATTGTACATCCTGCATTTTAAGACTGGGGTGGACTTTCAACTAGCATAAATGATTTTTGTACTCTATTTCTCATAAATAGGTCACAAATTGCCATTTTGATGGCAGCGGTGGGATTTTGTAAAAGATTTTGACTTACTGGCATCAAATTGAAAAAAAACCTGTCCCAGACATTTCTCTAAATTCTAAAAAGCAAAAAAAAAAAAAAATCAAAAATCAGAATTTCACGAATGCACATTTTAGTTGGTCAGTTTTGGGCATTTTTTTTGGTGCCAAAACTGACAATTTTGGTCAAAAACCAATATTACCATCATGTTCAGGTTAAAAATTCACTTCTAAAAATGTATACTTTTTATATGGTTTATGCATTTAGTTTATGGTTTATGCCATTTGAAGGCCCGTCTACCCCAGCCTTGACAGCTGCGCATATTATACTTTGAGACTCTCAGATTAGCTGGAAAATTGGTGTAGCTCAGAGCAAGTTGGAAATACAGAAATAGTTGATGCATGCAACTAAATGAACATGCTGTCTATGCATTATGTGAAGATTCGTGTGATCTGCCTAACTATAGTTTCTCTCAGAGTTGTTTTTCTCTCATTTGCGGTTTTTTTTTTCTGACGCTCGTTGTTAAGACCTTCTGCGTACCGATGCACTTATTTACGCACGTATTTGAAGAGCGTGATTTGTCGATTTTGTTTGTTTACGCTCACGCTGTTGACGCGTGCGTTAAGAGTGGCGTACACGACACGATTTGAAAGAAAAAACAACTTTGAGAAATAGTATATCAGTAATTAAGTCAATTCAGAACAAACCCAGAGGTACAATAACTCTGCTCCATGAGCATCAACAAAATGGCGACAAGCACCGAAATTCCTTTTTTTGGAGGGGTGGGTGTCAATTTACCTTGTGGAATCGGCCTATAACTGTCTCCATCTGAAACAGAAATATTAAACAATAAATAAGTAATTTATCAATTTTGACCTATTTTTCACCAAAAATGAATTTTCATTAAAAATTTAGAATGTCGTTATCAAGTAACATCGACTGCACTATGTTTTGGTATAGATACGAGATACCAAAAACAACTGAAACAAACTGTATACTCCATACAGCACCAACAAATCACAGAGTTTTTTTAATACAATAAGGATGGTAATCACCAACTCACTTTGAAAAGAAGAGTTATGAAAGTGGCTCAAGAAATATGGGCCTACATGGATGGAGTCAGATCATTTCCAAGAATACTGGGAATATGTCACATTTTACCGATTGATTTGATTCGAGCTGGTCAATAGTTTGTTACTATTGCCCTCTTAAAAAACAATATCAGTACATAAAACAAATACTTCTAAAAATAATATTAGTCTCAAAATCACTGAGGGGAAATAGTTTCTACAGGGTTAGTACACCTTTTCACTTACAAAATTCAAGGACTTTCAAGGACTCTTTCAAGAATAATTTTAAGGACTTTTAAGGACTTTTCCCCTTATCAGCCGCGGCCGGCGGAATATGTGTCAACAAATAAAATAAATTTGTTTTCGTTCATTTTTAGATAAAAATAATTGCATGGTAAATTCTTATTGACATATTAATTTTAAACATGTCTGACATTCAAAAATTCCAGGACTTTCAAGGACTTTTTTGATAAAGTCAGTTTTTCAAGGACTTTCAAGGCCTTGAAATTGCAAAATAAAATTTAAGGACTTTTAAGGACTTTCAAGGATCCGTACTAACCCTGTTCTACTATGGGCAGTCAATATTTGTATACTATTTTTACCTCTTTGGCCTGCATATGAACCAACAGAGTTATTAGAGAGATATGCTAAGATGTTCTTGCTATAACCAAAGTATGCTAGAATACTTTGTTTTAACTACACACATCAGTCTATAATCCTTGGAACTTGAATTGTTTTTTAAAATGTATTTTTGTGCCTGAGGTTTTCATTTAACTTAACTTTAATATTTATTTATTTGTTAATTGAAAATTGTACTAATAAAAATGAGTCGCCTATTTAAACAAATGAAAAATTGAAAAAAATAGTAGAACTTACGTCGCCGTGAATGGAAACAACCTGAAAGCAAAAAATATTAGTTAAAATCAGTTTTCAGTTTCTGAGTAATTTTGTATTTCATAATTGTTACAATAATAAAACATATTTTCACTTATTTCTCCTAACAGAGAGGTTAACTAGCACCTCTCTGCTCCAAAGTAGAACAGGTTTCAACAGTAAAATATCATGCACTAGAAAAAATAAAAGCATTTTTTTGAACCAAATATACTACCAAATCTCAAATATTTGATAAGCAATTAATTGGATGGAGTCGCTTTAATACCCAAGTTGATTAATACCATGCTGCAGTATACAATTACACCAGTATCTACATAGCAGAAGTTGCTACGTACCTACAAAATGCTTCATGAATTGGTGGTGGTGGTGGGTTTGTGGGTGGGGGTGTGTGTGTAGGGTGTGGGGTGTGTGGGGTGTATGTGTGAAAACAGTTTTCAAGCAACACATGATATAGCATTTTTCACAAATTTTCCATTTCTGGGGTCATATTTATTTTTTCACAGACAATCTTGTCCGTGTATGGTTAAAATTTCATGTCAAACAAAGCTTGCATTGCGAAGTTATTGGCATTTGTGCAAAAAACGCAGAATTCCAATTTGTCCATGGACGGGATACATTTAATGTTCACTAAAATAATAAAAAGGTCTACAATCAGTATGGTTTTTAATATTTTATAATGTTGAAGCTTAACATCATTGTGCATCATGTATAGTGCAAAATGACTGAGAATACTATTGATGCAAGCATCACAATAAAATTTATATTTGCATAAAAATCAAAACAAATATTTGGCGCAAATTTCAAATAGGCATTGCATGTATTTGGTTATTTTCACTCATAACGTTGGTTTGTAAGGTCGGAAGATGAGGTAGTTCACAAGTTGCCAGAGAACATTTATTGCTGAACGGTATTTTAGAACTGGTAGCTACGGAGGAGTAACTTTTCTACCATCGGAATTTGTATGTACCATCTACACAGACTATTTACAGAATTAGAACAAAGTTACACCCCTTTGATGCTGTTTTGAACATAATAAAGGAACTTGTAGGAAATCTAGAACAGGAAGATCTGCAGCAAACATTGCTGCAATGCAAAACTCAAAGACCTCATCCTTAGATGAGTTCTCGATGCAACTTCCTTCATCACATAAGTAGAACAACATTATTTAGGTCGCGTCCACACCATCGGACTTATCTCACTTAGAACCGGTACTAAATATGGTTACTATTAGTGTCGGAACTAAATTGCCAGTGAGAACGCGCATCGGTATTAACTCTATCGGTATTAACTTGCAGATAATATTATTATTACAACCTGACATTATTTTTTTTTCAAAGCTAGGCCATGTATCTTTTAAATATACAAAACCCCATTTTTCATATTACTCTTATTATTTATTATTTATAAATTGCATATAGACATTCACAAGGTAGTTTTGCGTATGTAAAATACATAAGTCAGCTAACGGTATTAACCTTGTCGGAACTAAGTCGTCGGAACTATACTCTATATGTGGATGATCTAGGGGATTAGTAGAAATATGTTAATTGTGTCAGCATTAAGTCTTGAAGAAATAATACCGGTATTAAATCCAAATGACCTAACTGAAGAGAATAATTGTAAATATTATTGTAAAATCAAACAAATGATAATATGCAACAAACAAACTTGACTCAGTGAAATATTCTCCTATTATGATGTATTGCTGCTTATATCACTTATTTCCGGAGATCAAAATAATGTCTAGACTTTTGTTTTGCTTAAAAGCGCCGCAGTGTGTCGTTTTTAAACATTTTGATTAATTTATTTTTGTTGTATCTTTTGTGTGTGTGTTTATGTCTTTTAAATGTAATCTTTGCTCCAAATCTACTCAACCTAGTGACAAAATTAAGACCAACTTAAAGTAAAAACTGTGATCACCTTCACCTTGTTTAGGCTTTCGCCATGGAAACCCAACTTGGTACTTGGTACCAAGTAAGCTGAAAGAAGCTTATCTTTAACAGGGCTCCAAGATGTTTTTTAAATTCAGTTTTGAATG
>JXSR01S001586.1:0-21464 GCA_000969725.1 Ophiothrix spiculata
ATTTACACTATTTTATCACGAATCAACATTATTAGCTATAATTTGCAGTTTGATGAATAACGGTCATCTAAGAACACTTATGTAGGAAAATAAATATCCAATTAGAAGTTAAAAGTCACGTTATGGTACTAGATTTTAAATTCTAAACTGAAAACTTTCCATTAAATATGACGTGATAGTTTTTGCACGAAAATCATAAACTTATATTGCTATGTCAAAAATTTCAAAATAATACCAAAACAAAAAACCTGTACGACAAGTGTATTGTTATCAAAACATATACACAATCGTGACGAAATTTTGATATAGCAATTCCAATCTTATACAGATATTAACATCCTCCTGCTTATTACATCCCCAACATAGCATATTTTCATTAAGCTCCTTAAGACGACTATTCCCCGTGAACACAGGAATCTCAAAGAAGATATCTAGTTAGGCAACCAGCCGGTAGGCAATTTACATTTCATAATTTTGATATCTTAATAGTGTTCACAATTCACGTAGGCGAATTCAGTAAGTAGACAATTACTTTTCAGAATTTTGATATCTTAATGGTGATCAAAAATCGTTTAATGAAAGTGGTTAATACGAATGTATTTATTACAAGATGCAATCCTTTTCCACGGATATCGTAAATCTATCGGAGGAAAAAATGAGGCAAATTTATACCGGGTTTTTCAACATCTACTTCCATGTTAAAGTTCTGTTTTACAATATAACGTGATATGGACAACTCAAGGTATAAAAAGAAAGCATTATTTCCCTAGATCTGAAAACATAATTAAAAGTAGAAATTAACTGAAAGGTATTTACCTTTTTGTTGTTTTTTGCGGTCCGGCAGCGTTTACTTAATAACATAAACAAACAGCTAGGTCAATATTGTTTTACAGCAAATAGAAAATTGCATTGCATGATATGATCGAATTAACACTGAGTTAACATTTAGATTACAAAATTCCTTCACCTATTAACCTATAAGACCCAGCATGGCATGGTTTGCTGTCATCAAATGGTCACTTGCTGCACGAAAGCACAGAATCATATAGATTAATATCGGAGACTAGATATCGAATCATTATCTCTTTAGTTGAATATAAGTGGGTTTTAAAGTGATAGTTTTGTTTATAGTATCACAACAAATTCTATGTTAACACCATTTTTGGACACTTTATGTCTTTTATTGAAAACTGAAGCAGATTGGTTTAAATGTACTGACATATGCATTTCTAAACTGATAAATAAACTGATAAACACTCCACAAAAGCACAACATAATAACCCCTTCACAAGAAGTTTTGTTTGTGTACTCAATGTAAAGCGGTAGATATACTTCGTCATTTTTGTAGTTTGTAGACATTTTCATTCAGAATTTTTCTCATGGTGATTGTTTTTTAAGATTGGTGTAAACTTTCATTCTGAATGAACATTTTCCCTTGTAAAATTTCACCATTGTGTTAATTATAACCATCATTGCAAGAAGAGATTAGCTTACCATGAATAGATCTAGACCACAGAATCAATATCATACCTTATACTACCCATCAGTAAGCACTTGAAAATGTGCAATGGGGTGAAAATGGGTCTCCATTTAATACATTCTTAATAATGTGAAAATTTAGAATGAAAATTCTCATTCAGAATTAACAGTTTACTCCATTCTTAAGAATCAATCACCATAAGAAAAATCTGAATGAAAATGTCTACAAAAAAGTAAGTATGTCTAGACCTTAACTCGGTCGATTTAACATAGAACCAACTTACAATGTAAAATCTCAATCTCTGATTTTAATTTATTTGTCGATTCTAATTTATACTTATATCTATGATGGATAACACGACTATTGCCGAACACATTCCACTTAGAAGGTGTTAAATATTACATATCTGAACTGAAGATGAACCTTAAATTATCTAGTTTCTCTCCATCTTCCTTTTGATTGGCTTATGTGTTCACTACTAGTGCTGTTATGTAAAACTGATTCCGTGGTTAGCTATCTAAATCAAAAAATCTAAATACCGTATATCTGAACACGTCTCAATTTCAATAACCAGTAATACATTTTATTTACACGGCGCTGGACCGATCGGTTTAATATTAGGGCCAAACGTACGCCTAACGTGCACTGTTTCACTCAAAGATATACACGTATATCGATTACCAAAAATGTACGTTAGGCGTTCGTTTGGGGTTTATATGTTGATGTTTGACTGAGCCCTTAACTCTACATCCTATTTTGGAAAAGTCTTCTGATTATATTAGCACCCATATAAATATACATAAACATTATATATACATATCAGAGTTTTGAATACTGAGATATATACATAATCATTCATACAAATGATATACATGGTTTTACAGTGTTATTAACGGTTTGTCATGTTTGTGGTGGTTTTATTTACTGGAATCAATGGCATTGTTATTTTTGATTTTAGAACCACAGACCCTATATCATACATGTTATTGAATACACGACTCCAATAAATTCTTAACTAAATATCCGAAAGTGTAGATTCATTGGTTGTGGTTATCAACCATAATTATCCGTTTAGAAAAGGGGATCAAGTCTACAAAAACAATTGTTGTTTTTTAAATATTAAACATTCACATTACATTATGAAAGTCTGGGGACGTACAATTAAATATTTGGGGGATGGGAAGGAAGCTGGAGTAAGGGTTGATATTTTTTCGATGCCGTAACTTTGAGTGTTTTTTTCTTTCATTCCATTTTTACGCCATTTTTCCTTTCCATTCAATTGTTTTCTTTATTTTAAATGAGGATATTTCCTCAATTCAAGGAGGGAATTTTTTTCCCTGAAAACTTACTACCATCCTTGATATCGAATGGTGCGTTCCTTAATTTTGTTTGTCAAGGACTTGAATAAAGTTTATATTTCCACTTATACGAGGATTGGCAATATAAACATCAACGCGCTCAAGATAAACCAAAGGAGTAAAACAACAATAGCAATTGAAGACTGTAGAATAAGAAGTACTTAAGTCACGTTTTGACGAAATTAGGTCATTGGTGGTTATAGAGTCCGAATGATATGTCAAATTGTTCGTCATGACGTGTACATTACAAATATATATATACACTTTTAAAATGCTTTGATTACTCATTTAAAGATAAATAGGATTACTATATTTGATAAGTGATCATTAGGAAGAGAAAGAAGTACTTAAGTGCAAAACAGAGATTATTGATTGCATAAAATCAAAAATTGCTACAGTCTTCTAAATCACTATAAATGATACACTCAACTATACAATAATAATTATGTACCTAATATTTATTCAATACTCTTATACATTTAAAAGTTATAGAAAAGTCAGAACTTTAAACGCTCATATTTCAGAACTAGTATTATATGAATTATTAAAGTACTCCTTATGCTACTCTCTTCAATTCAAAAAACAAATTGTTGACAACATTATTATACAATTGTTATAAGCTAAATTATTACTCTATCACATCGTTACCCTAATAAAATAATGGCAAGAAAAACAGTCTGGTTTTGTTAGTTTAGTGATTTCATTAATAATTTCTTGGTTAAAAACTTCATAATACAAAGCAACTATCATGGCTATGTTGACATGTAAAAATATGTATTACGTAACCATCAAACATCACTTAGGCCATTTTATAATGTTAGACAGGCCAAAATATGTGTCGGATAGGCCATTATATTATATGTCAAGTTGTTAGATAGGCCATTGTACATGGACTGCGAGTTAGGCATTAATAGGGAACGCCAATGGTAACCGAACGCTAATACAATTTTGGCCTATCTGATTCTCAAGTTGTTGGGATAAACCAGTCAAAACTTAACATGTAAACAAACTTGTACGAGGGGAAGGTGGGGGGGCGGTACTAAAGTTTTGTTTTGATAGGGGTGTCGCGGTGACCCCGGGGGCAATCAAGTACAGGGTGGATCAAAAAACTTAGAACCCAAGTTCAAGGTCACGTTTCAGATAGTAATTGTACCTCAATCAACTTGAATTTGCACAAGAATTATTGTTGATACCTTTTTAAACAAACCCTGAAAGTTTTATGCAATTTGCATCATTAGGTCTTGAGATGCAGCTCTTTATGTAAACCATCCTTCAAAGTGGCTTGTCCACGAAAGCTTTTCTTCGTTTTTGTCTTCAATCTGTTCCCCTTGATCTGCACCGTATTTGGTTCCACACGTGTTGTACTGCAAGT
Organism: Ophiothrix spiculata; assembly: GCA_000969725.1. Classification (NCBI taxonomy): domain Eukaryota; kingdom Metazoa; phylum Echinodermata; class Ophiuroidea; order Amphilepidida; family Ophiotrichidae; genus Ophiothrix; species Ophiothrix spiculata. Next base: position 4,211 of record JXSR01S001586.1, read on the forward strand.
TAAATTACGCATGTTTATCTGATGAAAGTGATTGATCATTAATTTTGAATTGGATGATGTACCAGAACATAGCTTCAGATAATGGAGCCCCAGTTTCAGCAACGTAATGGTGCAGTTCAGATTACAAGAGGCCTCTGAACTCCACGTAATTGTGATTGTTTGTTTGTTTTGTCTTCTTTGGTAAATGTTTTCCACCAGAGTGGTTAGACTTGGTCACTCAATCGGTGTCAGATAGATTTCAGGTCCTTAGGTGCTGTAAAGTGACAAGATTACATTGAAAGATCAGCTAGGAAAATGCATTGAAAACGCTTTCAATTCAAGCAGGGAACGCCCGTAACACAGCACGCAGTGCAATACGTGCAGGTTAGAATACTTATTGATTAAACATCAATGTTGTGTAATCCATTGAAGGGTTTATGTCAGAAGGAGAGAGAAGCAATCGTGGACAAGCCACTTTGAAGTAATATTTTAATAATGGGCTGTATTTTAAAAACCAATGATCAAAACTTGATCAAAAATGCAGGAATGGTTTAAAACCTATTCCATATGATCCCTTTGCCAACTGAAGGTGATAGAGGTACAATTGCTATGTGAAAAATGACTTTGAACTTGGGTTTTGGTTTTTTTTAACCACCCTGTATAGTGTTGCAGGCATAGAAAAAGGTGAATTAGGGTTGTTTTTGATGATTAAAGGGTGAATCAGGTGACAACGATTTGGGGTATCAAAAACAGCCATTTTCAAGAAATAGGGTACGTTCCCGTAAAATCCCGATTTATGGTGTTAAGATGGAGAAGAGGATCAATATTTTTGTTTCAGAAAACTGTGGACACAATCCCGGGGAAGGGGGGGGGGGTACTCAAAAAATTGGGAGCTATTTCCGCGCGCGATATCCAACATAGGGTCCTGCGGAACGATTTTTGGTTAAAAAGGGTCTATGGAACTGATTTTTGTCCGAATTGAGGTCTCGGGAACTTATGTCTCTGGAACTGACGTATTCTTGAAATGGATATTATCGGGAGCGGAATAGGAGACCTTGAGGCTTTAAAAAGGGATCTTGAGCGCGGTCATACCCGAATATTCAATCAATGTAAGTGACCCTGGGTTCACGATTTCCCTATACAACATTATACTGGACTACAGTACTCATGCAACTAATATTGGGGGTTCGGTATTGGTTTCCACACCGATTGAGTTGGGGACCATGAAAAGTGTTTTGTCGCACGTTTGTGTATCTGTGATGCTAAGCCACCCACCTTTTTCCAGTCGCTGCTTCAATGAGAGGCCTAGGGATCACTCAAGTATATTGCTCCAGGCAAAGCGTAGCCACAATTGTTCAAATCACCCCATTAAGGTTTATTTTTTCTGAAGCCAAAATATATTCTTTTCCCCTATCTCCACTCAGTTTTAACCCTAGAGTAGTTTAAAAGGTATACCCTATTTGTTGAAAATGGATACTTTTGATACCGTAAACGGTGTCACCTGATTCAACCTTCTGTCCTCAAAACAACGCCAATTCACCTTTGTCTTGGTCACACTATATGTCTGCAGCATACATTGAGTGCCCCCCCCCCCCCCTCCCCCCGGATGAGAAGGTAATGGGGAGGAACTATCGTTATCAATTATGATTGCATTATGTCTGTAACTAGCATGACTGAGCAAGAAACCAGGGCCGTGACTTCTATTCCGAGCCAATGGACCACGACTGATCTATTACTCGAATATGTATACTCGCCATTCAAACCGTACAAATCAAACGCTTCACTTAGTGACAACGCAACGATTGTAAAAGAGTATACATCACTTGACGGAATGTCGTAAACAGCTTCAACAAAATGCTATTGCACTGACCTTGTTTATTTTGGATCTACTGAACTGAATAAAGCTGTTACGTGTGGTTGAATGGAGCAATGAAAATGGCCTAAGTGATCATAAATGTTAGATACGCCAATTTATGATAAAATCTCACAAGCGTCATATAGGCCATTTTCATTTTGGTTTATTAGCAGATGTTCAAAGCCGCATTTTTTTTAACAATGCTCACAGTAGGTGCCTCTTAGTCTAAGGAACTGATTTATTCAATAATCTCAATTTCGCCATATTGTTACTTACGCCGTTATTTTATTAGGGTGACGACATTTTACAAATGCACAAAAATTCAATGCGCAAACAGATATATTTAAATTTGAATTGCTTGAATTAATTGTCAGCATTTGCAGTCTACTGCTCTTTCTATTAAATTAAATTGTATTGAAATTATGTTTACCCCTTTACATGATGCTTTTGGAGAAAGAGGAGCCTCTCATATAAGTAACCCATATAAAGCATTTACACTAATTTTTAACGTGATTCTTTTGACACAATTTCCGGAAACCAAGTAGCCCAAGAGATATAAAACTGGAAATGGAATGTGACCAATACAGTATTGTAATCATGTTATTGGTGAGTGGATCATGCAGAGGAAAAGTTTTATATCGTTATGTCAGTGCAAGAAAGTCGTATCTGCAATGGCAGCCTTAAGTTATATTTATTTGACACCTAGTCACTAGAATGTGAAAAATCTCCCAAAATTTCCCTGCCATATGTCAGTGGCTCCTGAAATGGTTCTTCGGGTGATGGTGACACCTGAAGAACCATTTCAAGAGCCACTGATCCCATACTGGATATTATAGAGTGTGCAATCCAAATTAATGACAATAGGCAGCTATTGCAGATACGACTTTCTTGCACTCACTTGACGATATGTCATTAGTGGTGCATTCAGAGTCCAGCGAGTTTATCACTGAAACATTGCATTGAGTGATGCTACAGTGATGAAATCGCTGACTCTGAACTCACCATTGGTCGGCGATATTTCACAATAATTACATCGTGATAAACTAATTACATTTTCACTTAGCAGAAAACGTTGTCATGAAATTGTGTTCCCAAGATACTTTTATTTACGTATAAAATCAAAACACTCATAGTAAAGGTTTTAATTATATTTTTCATTTTGAAACAAAAAAATAGATGGGATTATCGCAAGATATAATCGAGTTAACACCGAGTTGACATAAAATTACTGTGTTCCAATTTGCTTATTAACCTTCAAGACCCAGCATGGCAGCTGCTACCTCTGCCATAAAAATGGTTATCGGTTGTTTTGGAGCACAGATATAGACACAAACAGTAATTAATCCGATCAGTATAACACTTTGGGCACAATTCAGAGAGAGAGGGTGAGAGAGAGAGAGAGAGATAGGGTGAAGGAGAAAGCGAGAGAGAGAGAAAGAGAGAGAAAACTCTCTTTATATAATCATTCTATACACCAACACCGTAAAATTAAAAGTCTTTCTTCGTTTTTTAGTCACGTTTGCGCCCATTTTTGGCAAGATCGAAGATTTATGGAATGTGTAATTTAGAAAATGTGGGTTCGCTGCCTCATATTAAGGGCTAGAGATGCGTTTAAGACACAGAAAGATGGATCTTACCAGGAATCTGACGAGCGAGTAATTGAGTGCATGTTATATTGATACAGAGTGAAGGACGCACCATTAGATTTCCAGGGAAGCAGGAAGTTGAGTTCGAGGTTTTTATGGCCCGTTTGGGAACGATTATTTCCTAGAAATTACTGGGTTTTTTCCCTATCCAATGTTCAGGGGGATTTTTTTTTTCTCCGCCCTATGGAGAGTTATTTTTGCTTCAAAAAAACTTCCTGCTCCTCCCTTGAAATAAAAATATATCAGAGAGTTTTAAATAAAAGTATAACCCTGGGCAAACATTGTTCATTGTTTTGGTGTTCTTATTTTGATTCTGAAAAAGTTGTAGGAGAAGACATTTAACATGTTTAATCAAAAAGCTGTTAATTCCTTAAAAATACATTAAAAGCCAAGTTTGTAATTTCTTTGCTTTCTTTAAGCAATGCTATTATTTTTTTATTTAGTTTAACGAGTTCTAGTGGCTAGTTTTGATTTAATTCCAAAGTTAAATATGGCTAAGCCAATAATGAATTATTAAAAGCACTCTTGATCAAATCAAACTCTCCTCCTGTCACCTACTCAAGTATACCCTTATACATGATTGAAAATTTATACTTTGTCAAATTCAAATCATTGTCTACTCAAGATGTTCTTAAGTAATACTCATGGCAGTTTTCACTGTTAATATTTCTCCTTCGTGTGCATGTATCCATATTTTGGTTTTTATAATTTTACATGTCTAGAATCAAGGATACATCAAGACTGAAATGTTTTGCTTTTTAAATCTTAAAAAAAGTATATGCATTTTTTTTACTTTATGATTTTATTAACGTCAACAAGTTTGCGGGAAATTTTGAAGTTTATAGTTTGTTGAAAATATGAATGTATAACTTGATTGAAGAAACATACATTTTTTGGTACGATTTTTTCAAAACAACACATTTGATATTGAGATTTTAAAAGCTATTAATAAGTAATTTATCCTTCATATGAGAGTATGTTGTAAATAGCAGCAATTTGAATCTTCCAATTGAGTTCATCGTAATAAAATATCCATCAAGAATTTAAACTTGGATGTTGATGAACACTATTTAGATATGTAAATTATCTTTCGATTGGATGGTTAAGGCTACAGTCCCTAAATCGTCTTGCTCATCTGAACGTCATTTTACTACAAGTTTTTACCTACTTACACATATCAGAATATTACAATTTTTGGCGTATATATTTAATAGAATCTCTTGTTTATAAATGTAACTTTACTGTGATTTCACGTCCATTATCAAGGTCTAAATGACGTCAATAGACTACTTCGAAAAATTGACGCCTTTTTCGCCGAAACCTCATAATTTCATGATGTTCGAACATTTCGACTGGTTTTAAATTTTGACAGATTGTAGGGTTGATACTTCTTATTGAATTACAAATAATATTTTATAAATATGTTGTGTTGATTTTGAATGATAATGTAACAAACCCGCGTTGTTTTGCCCGAAAAACCGGACATGAATTTCGACTCTGAGTTCGCCCTGTTTGAGCTGTGAATTGGGGATTTTTAGTATCTACATTTTGTCTGATATATGCACTGGCATAATTTACTTACAAATTGCCAGCATTCCAATGAGGCAAAAATTGTAATTTTTATGTAAAAAAAAAAGAAAATTACGGCATTCTAATGTTTATGTTTTAGATTAAAATATGGCCATGATTGCGCAAATAATTTAAAAAGTATCACATTACTCGTGTCGTGGACATACTAAATATTCGTAAACTACGTCATTTAAAATAAAGCTCTCGTATTTAAGTCAATAATGTGTGAGGTGTCAATATACTGTATTTTATGTATTCGTGGAAAAAACAAAGCAAACATGTGAAAAGTATATTATCGTAGTTGCTGGAAAACTAGAGCTAGCCTTATATGTAATATATACGAATTATTGTTTTAATGATCAGATAAGAACTATCGATGATCAGGAAAGTCATATATTCTTTATCAAAACAATAATGGATAACGCTTAATGTCACCCTTTTCGCATTACTCTATGTAATCTTACTCTGTGGCATCTTCTCTCTCAAAATACATGCCGTATGTTACCGTGTTAGTCACATTCCATTTCCTGTCGCGCTGTTTAATATGACTTGGGTTGAATTCTTTCCTGAAATTGTGTCAAATGAATCACGTAAGGTACTTAGAATTTCTTTACCTCGGTTAATTAGAAGACACTTTTCGATATAGTTTCAAAACCTTTCAGATTGATACATATTAATAGGATATGCAAGAACATATCAGTTCGGCGGAACTCACAATTCGGATACGTATCTGAACTTAGATACTCCGTATCAAAATTCTGATACCCGTATCCGAATTTGGATTAAAAACAGCTGAAACGGGATATCAGCTGAAATTAATATTTAGCTTCGCTGCGCACCATACCGGTATGTTTTAAGGTCAATAACATTATCATCATTTGACAAATTAGTTTGCCTTCTGTGATAAGGGGCTATCAGGACATGTTTTGAAGCTGTCCCGTTGGAATTGCACAGATGGAAATGACATTTCCACAGATACCTTATCATAAATGCAATAAAGGTGTTCTACGTGTAATTGCCAGTTTGCGCTATCGATTTGTTTCCTGCGCCACGACAGGCGTTTCAGAATTCGGATACAAAATGTACGTGGGTATCCAAATTCAGATACGTATCCGAATTGTGAGTTCCGCCGAACAGATATACACACCCCAGTAGAACCTTTAAACAACTTATCTGTGTGTTTCTATAGTCGTCTCATGATCTGAAAAAAAAAACTTTTCGTTCTAGGCGGGACCAAATCGTAAAGTGCATGAACAACAAACCAATCAAATCGATCATCAAGTCACACAGCAACAGAACTGTCAAATCACGCGAGCTCACGAGTATCGCGTGAGTTGCGTGTGAATTTAATCTCGGCGCAGAAGACGCGTAAAAGTGAAAAGGTTTTCTTCACGCGACTATAGTTTTCTTTTTTAGCGCTTGTTGCTAACCAAAATAAAAGTGCAGAATTCAAATTGGTTATTAACTGTAAACTTAAATATTGAACTTATTTATGGGAGCATGTCTCTTGTGTCTGTATCACTATAAAAAAAACCTTATGATTGCGTATTGAATAAAATGTCTACATGTATTCAAGGGAATTGGTTTAACACACACACACAAAAACCTTCTTAAATGCTCAGGTAAAAATATATATGTTGGGAATAGTTATTGTTTTTCTTGTCTGTACATTTTTAATGCACATCGCCTAATATCTTAGAAAAAATGTAGGAAATTAAATGCTCTCGAATTGGAATAAGATTTGGATTTCTTCTATAGCAACCCTTGAAGCACACTCAGGTACATTCAAATTAAATAGATGATCATGATATATATTGGAAACGTTTGTGACATTTACCATGAAATGACAACTTTATATATCAGGCTTGAAATAACATTTTCATGGCTGCATTCAATAATCGTATGAGAAATATTATCAACACATGTATCTGTTTCGAACTCGTCAGCAGGGTGTTAAATGGTGAAATAATGTCTGTTAGTTTTTAGTATTTAAACTGTTAAAACTGGGTTAAGTATATACATGGAGACAATTATTCCGATTGTAAGTTGAACAACACTTGGTTAACGATAAAAATAAAACTACAAATCATGCTTTTTTGTTTGCGTTTTGTATTCGATGTATTTAGTAAATACATAAAGACAGAATAAATCAAGTCTGTCGAGTGTTGCCATACGCAATCAATATGTTGAGATGAAAAACAAAATAAAACAAAAGCAACAACAAAAAGCATTATTCGATATTTAACGCTAACTTTAATTATATTGTTTCTATCACAATCAAGGAAAAACACATTGGTACGTTCTGTTACCCATCTTAATGATTTTTTAAGGTTACTCCGCTTCCCCGCTCAATGATGATCCACATACAAGTGCCATTATTCTTCAACATTGAAATAGACCGGAGGGGTGGGAGAGAGTGAATATTGAATTATCACAATCGATTTTAACATCAATTTTTGTCATTGCTACTCATATGAACGGTTGAATGGAGCTAAAACGAACTTGTCCATTTCACCGACATTTTGTTCCTTGAATGCAGTTACTTAATGAACTTTTGACTTTCTCGTGTGGGACATACACACACTAATCTTAAGTATTGCAACATCGCCGACTGTGGTTTTGGCGCAAAATTTAAATAGCGTTTTTCAAAACGTTGGTTTGAAAACACTGTTATGCTAGTTAAAATGATATCTTTATAAAGTTAAGGGGGCTGTTTTAATGCATTGAACAATACACATTGGTAACATTGCTCAGCTAAATAAGAAATCAACTATTAACTATGGACGAGTTATACTCGCAAACACCAGGATTTACGCTATGTTGCAATACTTCTGATAATGGAATGTAGGAACAGTGACTGATCATGAATTACATCAAACAGTACGTATGCCATAAAATTTACGCGCTCATATTTATCGTGTTGAAGGATATAAAGCGATTTTAATTGTCTCCCTACTGGATGCCTGGCTAGATATCTTTGGCCTGTGGTCTCAATAATTTTCATTATGGCAGAACACCAACGGGAGACTAATATTGTAACATGATAGGAGTTTGTTGTATCACAATATTGACATGTTCGCTCAAATCTTCGTGAAACAGTGATATACACAAATACTAGATTTGGTAAGATTTCTTTGAATTAATGTAATATATTATTATACTATTTTTAATATTATTCAAATCAAAACCTAATGTACCGTCATATTTCTAAACCCTCGTCTTACTGTGTATTTTGTTATTGTAACCCGTATAACCAAGGGTAGGGGCGCACATATTTCGAACAAAATCCCCTAGTTTCAAATAAAAGATAGCTCTGACAAATATTTTTTTGTTGTTTTAATGTTCTTATTTTGATTTTGAAAGCGTATTAGGTTGAAAGAGATAACATTTATAATCAGAAAAGAAATATAATCATATCTAACTTATTGAACATTTTGCTTTATTACGTATTTTTTTAAGGAGATATGTGCACCAAAAATCATTTTTAAACTAAAAATGTACGGGACTTCATATTTGGGGTATATGACATAAAATATCATAAAAAGAGAAAAATGTAAACATTTCCCCAATTTGCTTATTTAATTGGCGGCCATCTATGATTTTCGGAGTCGATTTCAAAAGGGCAAATGTACGCAACCGTAAATGCTAGAGACTTCATTTTTTTTATTATATAAAAGAGAAAATCAAAACGATCCCTTTTTATATTTCGTTCGTTTTTGCATACGGTGCGTTTTTATTTATACGGTGAGCTTATTTTGATCCCAAAATGACATTTTTTGGATGAAAGTTGAGTTTATTTTGTCATAGAAAACAACTAAGTTATAAGAAAAAAAAACGGTTTATAATGTAATGCACTCACAGAATTAATTATGTTGGTTTATAATCCCTTAATTATGTATATATAGTATGTTGATAGTTTGTAAAATATCATCAATATATGAACGATCAATGCCGCTTTCTTTTATTCGCATTGCACTTTATAATATTTTATATTCTGTGGCAGTTGCCTAATTCACTCTAAAATTACATGCTGTATAATACTGTGCTCGTCATATTCTCTTAGACATGGGCCAACTTAATTCATTAAATCGTCACAATTCTTAACTGTCAAATTGTCAATTGTCAAAAGAATCACGTAAAACACTTTGCGTATTTCTCTAAACTGGTTTATTAGTAGTCGCCTTTTTCCTTCAAGAACAACCTCTATTATCACGTATCTGTGTCAGGTGCGTAACAGGGGTCCCTTGTCGGGGTGGGGGTTGTGTTCAACAGCCTGGTTTTGTTAGTTCAAAGTTTCCCGTAAAAAAGTAAAAACCGGATGAATTGACACGATTTCCTGGCATTTTCTTCCCGGTAAAAGCCGTCAGAGGGAACAGCCTCTCCATCTCGACCCACTTGTTATGCTTCTGATCTAGTGTGTCTATATAGCGATTTGTACTGAATAGGAAATAAAATGTCATGGCGCCTTTTATTTCTTAAGATTAAAGAAGACTCATGTTGCAAAACAATAACGAAATTCTCAAATAATTATCGAATTTTCGTTACTATAAACAGATGTGAAACAGGTGAGACTTTACTTTATTTTCTATGAGAAATCAAAGCTGCTATTAAAATTCATTATACGTTCACTACAGTGTTAGACATCAAAATGTGTCGCAAAATGTCTGATAATGATTTTAGTAAATCTGTACGAACATGTCTTTAAAAATAAGATGTAATTTAGATGATTCATCAAATAGTTTCTTATTAATCGGCTATAGATTTTTGTTGAAAATGGACGTAAGCTGCTTTGCAGGACAACTCATCAAACTTCCACTTAAGAACCATCTATCTTCCAAAATTCATTTTGAAGAAAGCTATTCACGCAATTTTGAAGATGCTTCTAAAAACAAAATCAATAGTCCAAACGAAGAGACTCTACTTCGTGTGTATGCAAAAAATCGTGATAGTCTTTCATGTATAAGTATGCAAAATCTAGCAGTGAACATGAGATTCAAGGATTTCTTTATTAAAAAGGTTCGTCCCCTTAACACAACAGCAATGGGCGAAAGACTGTCGTAACCCGGTCGTAAATACTCGTAAACGATCCGCAATCAACATTAGTCACTCTACGTTACCCTCTGCAAGCCAAAGTTACACCAGTTGTTGCAATTTCGTACACATGTATACCTTGAAGTGGTTATTTCGTCAGTGGTGAACATGACTACAAAGGAATGTATCATTCGAAGCTTGCCGTTGCTTGTCGTTTCTCATATTGGCCATCATGGTCATTATGGTCATACTGTGAACCAGTCTTTATTATGGCGTTTATAGAAAACAGTGACTGATCATTAATTAAAGCGAAACGAACAGAAATCGTGTAAAATTACATTGTTCTGGAGGAAAATTAACCTTCCTAATCCATATTGTTATTTGTGCTTGACTTCTAACCTAATATCAGAATTTGCTTGTACCTTAAAGTTTCCATAGTCTCTGTGTCGTTTGAACAAGCTTAAAATTGCTAGTGGTTTGAAGTTATTATTGTTACGAACATGATAACACACACTACCGATTTTTTTATTTTTTTTATTTTGTGTATGTTGTCAAAATATAAAATCTTAAGTCAGAAAGTGTTCAAGTGCCCAATTCTCTTTAATCATGTTAATAACTTATTCTGATTGATAAAAAAATTGACATACTTTCAGTTGGAATAACGTGTGGGTTAAATTGTTTCTTTAAAATGCCTGGAGAAATGCAAACTTGACCAGCAAGCTAAACCAAAGTAGGTCGAAAACAACGTCATCAGCATATTTGTTGCATTTGCAATTGGATAATCCTGTTTTGAAATGCACAACCTGACTTTATATATAAACGGCTGTCAATTAGATTGAGTGTTTTATCATATGTATTCACTTGTAAAAGAGTCACGTATAATATAACTACTGTCAAGAGTACCTTATTCATTATACTGAATACGAACAACTGAAGTAATCTTGCTTGATTTCATTCTCATCTTATCATACTGCTTTTGTCAAGTAGCTCTGTTGGTCACCAGCATTTTATTTAGTAAAGTCATTGACTTAGGATTCCTTTTGCTCAGTTTCTTTTCTAAAGCGCACCTAGTTTGGTATGTTTTTAATCGATCTAACTGTCTCAAGCAAGATATATTCCTTAGTTTGGCTCTGTTTTCTTCGTAATGTACATTCTGCTGCCTTCTTGCAAAACGCGGTACACTATGAGCAAAACCACTACACCATAGTGTAGTATGAAAAGAGCTCCTAATTTAGTGTAAAAATCAAATTTGTAAGAAAACAAATTTTCTCAAAAATGAGTATTTAAGAAAAGATTTAAACAGATACGTAGCGACAGATACGTAATTCAACGAATTGGGAATACAATGGTTAACAAAATCAAGTATTTTTAAACATCTCCCATGCACTGTTTCTTCTTCAGAAACCAAAAGAGTTTATGATTTTGTATGTTTTTCATGAAGTATCAGTTGTCGAAATTTTAAAATTTCTCTAACCAAAGTTGCACGCTTTATCGGAGAATGAACCACTACGCTTTCAAAATCAAAATAAGAACAATACAACAAAAAACAATATTTTGTCAGAAGCTACCTTTTATTTGAAACTAGGGGGTTTTGTTCGAAATATGTACAGGGCATACCCTTGGTTAGACGGGTTACATTAACAAAATACTCAGTTAGACGAGGGTTTAGAAATATGAGGGTAAATTAGGTTTTGATTTGAATAATATTTATAATAATTATTTATAATAAAATATTACATTAGTTCAAAGATATCTTGTCAAATCTAATAATTGTGTAATATCAATGTTTCACGAAGATTTGCGCGAACATGTCAATATTCTGATACAACAAGGTCCTATCATGTTACATTATAAATCTCCCGTTGGTGTTCTGCCATAATAAACATAACAAAATATCCACATTTTGATGAAATTTTTTGAGATCACAGGCCAAAGATATCTAGCCAGCATCCTGTAGGGAGACAATTGAATTCGCTATATATTTCCTTCAACACGTTATATGAACGTGTAAACTTCTATGGGGTATATATTGTTTGCTGCAATTCATAATCAGGCACTGTTTCTATGTCTCACACGAGAAAGTTAAAAGTTTGAAAAAAGTAAGTTTATTAACTGAATACGCCAGTTCAAGAAAACCCCTTCTCCAATAACCCCCTTCTGTTAAGTTCTGTAAAATATAAATGCATATAGATCTCTGAAAATGCTTTAAAATCACTCAAAAGCATTTCCAAGTCTACATCTCTATTATAGTGTCACATTTGACCGTGTAGTTGACTTGTTTAGATATTGTTAGATATAGTTGCAGACGGGAGCTGATGGAGGTGGGGTTTCCTTATACTGGCTGTTTAAATACAGCAACTATGTACTATAATAATTATCTAACAATGTCTAAAAAAGTAAACCACAAGGTGAAATGTGACACTATGATTAGCATAATGACATGGAAATGCTATTTTAGTGATGTGAAAACATTTTCAGGGATGTGTATGCATTTGTATTTTATAAGTATAATTAACAGAAGGGAGCTATTGGAGTTGGGGTTTTCTTACACTGGCGTATTCAAATGCATTCAAGGAAAAAATGTCCGTGGTATGGACAAGTTCGTTTAGCTCCATTCATCCGTTCATATGAGTAGCAATGACAAAAAGTGATGTTCACGTCGATTGTGATAACTCAACATTCACTCCCTCCCAGCCCCTCCACTGTATTTCAATGTTGGGGAGAATAATGGCACTTGTATGTGGATCAACATTAAGCTGGGAAGCGGGGAACCTCCAGAATCATTAAGATGTGTAACAAAAAGTACATACACTTTTTCCTTGATTGTAGATAGAAACAATATAGTTAAAGCTAGTGTTAAATATCGAATAATGCTTTTTGTTGTTGTTAATTTATTTTGTTTTGTTGGTTTTTGTTTTTAATCTCAACATATTGACGGCTAACGGCAACACTCGACAGACTTATGTATTTACTAGTTAGATCGAATACAAAACGCAAACAACGAAGCATGATTTGTTGTTTTTGTTTTTATCATTAACTAAGAGTTGTTCAACTTACGATCGGGATAATTGTCTTTTTGTATTTACTTAACCCAGTTTTTACAGTTTATATGCTAAAAAACAGCAGATATTATTTCACCATTAAAACACCCTGCTGACTTTTTCGAAACAGATACATGTGTTGATAATATTTCTCATTCGATCATTGAACTTAGTTTTAACTTATCAGATACGTCCTAGATCAAAATAAATGTAGAGTGATACGGTTGAATATTAAAGTAAAATTGAAATCTTAACCATGAAAACGTTATTTCAAGCCTGATATTATACAGGGTTTCCCAATAAAAACGCAACGAACTTTTAACTTTTATTTTAAGAGAACAGAGCACAATGGTGAGCAAACGTTACAGGTATATTATAGAGTAGACCATTGGCTTTTACAGGAATTTTGTTTTGTTTAATTTGGATCTCTGAATCAAAAGTTATTGCACATTTTGTAAAGACCCGAAAAATCTTGATGGTCTGATTTGTTAATCTGTAACGTTTCACCTCTGGTGACGTCATTGTGCACACGTTGAATGGAAATTGCTAAAAACATCACATGATTAGGAGACGCATCCCTTGAACCCTTTCCATGATATAAGAACTTAATTAAATAATGATCTGCTGATATTAAGCAGGTTGTGGCGTCTGGTTTGTTGCGTCCCCTTGTCGGGCCAAATTTGAATCAATAACTTAGTTGAGTTCTTAAACTCCTTGACACATTTCATTAGAATCCTTGTTTTTCGTCTCTTTTGGTAGAAATTGTATCGTAAACTACCCGATTGTCGCACCAGAAGTGAATGATTCAAGGAACATAAGAGGATCAGAAATATCCGTACTTTAATTGAAAATTTTGACCTATTTCAGTAAAGAAAAACTTAAAATATCACTAAATGTTAGGTACGGATCAGGTAAGATTGGTTTGGATCGAATGTGCTCAAGTTGCTTTCTGAATTCTCTTCATTTCAAGTTTTATTTCTTTAGCTAGAAGTCTAAACTTACACTCTAATTTTTTTTAATTCTTTGTTGAGTAAAAAGGTCACAGTTCATTGTTGAGTAAAATTTTACTCAACATTGAGTAAAATCTTACTCGGTTAAGTCAATATTATTCAATGTTGAGCACATCTTACTCAACGTTGAGCAAAGTTTACCCAAAGTTGAGTAAAGTTTATCCAACGTTGAGTAAGATTTTACTCAAGAAAATGAGCTGTGACCGTTGAGTAAGTTTTTACTCAACAAGAGTAAGATAATTTTAAGAGTGTACAAATCGGACCAAAGTAGATTTAAAGGGCTTTCTTAAATTCTTCATATCTTTGGACTGGACTGGTAAAATGAAACGGGGCAAAAAAAAGCATGTTGTAGAGTAATTACTCTACTTTTGAAAAACATATATTACTCTATATGATTTAATCTTTTGCCAACTATTTTTAAATATTTTTTATTTGCTCGTTGCATTACTATTGGGACAAGCTGTAAAGTGGTCATTTCACGGTGAATGTCACAAACGTTTCACATATGTAAACATGACCATCCATTGAATTTGAATGTACCTGAGTGTGCTTGAAGGGTTACTACAGACGCAATCCAAATCTTATTCAAATTCGAGAGCATCTTAATTTCTTACATTTTTATATCAGACGATGTGCATTAAAATTGACCAGACGTTAACTAAAAAGAAAAACAATAACTATTCCCTATATATACACTCTAAACATTATTTTACTCTTTGTTGAGTAAAAAGGTCACAGCTCATTGTTGAGTAAAATCTTACTCAACATTGAGTAAAATCTTACTCTTTTAAGTCAATATTACTCAATGTTGGGCACATCTCACTCAACGTTGAGCAAAGTTTACCCAACGTTGAGTAAAGTTTATCCAACGTTGAGTAAGATTTTACTCAAAAAAATGAGCTGTGACCGTTGTTACTCAAAAAGAGTAAGATAATTTTAAGAGTGTACAACTTTTTGTTTGTTATATCATATTCCCTTCAATAGACATTTTATTTTTATAAGTGTTTTTATAAATAATCCAGAAACATGAGACCTGGTCCCACAAATGAAAAGTTGAAATATTTTAGTTTTCAGTTCATAACCAATTTAAATTCCGCACTTTTTTGGCTAGCACTAAAAAGAATACTAGAAAAACACAGATACGTTGTTTAAAGGTTCTACTGGGGTGTATATGTTCTTGCATATCCTATTATTAATACGTATCTATCAGTATGCTTTTGAAACTAGAAAAGTGTCTTCTAATTAACCGAGATAAAGAAATTCTAAGTACCTTACGTGATTCATTTGACACAATTTCAGGAAAGAATTAAACCCAAGTCATATTAAACAGCGCGACAGGAAATGGAATGTGACTAACACGGTAATATACGGCATGTATTTTGAGAGATTGATGCCACAGAATACGATTACATAGAGTATCAGCAAATAGACACGGCAAATAGAGAGCTCAAATTATCGGTAATCTTCCGCTATCCGTCATTTTTATTCACCGATTTCACTGGCTTTCACATATGAACAATGAATTGTCGACTAATTGATAAGCTGAGAATACAACAGGTACCTGAATTATTGTTCGTTTGTTTTTACGCAAGTCTCCAGTAAGCTTTTTACAGAATTTGGTGGGTTTTTTTAATTTTTTTTTTGATGCAAAATATCAAAAAAAAGATATGCGGGAAATATGTAACTAAACAGAAACGCGCGCGTGTTGTCAGAAACAAACTTGTTGGCCTAATGCCAAAAGGGTGACATTATTAAGCGTTATCCATTATTGTTTTGATAAAGGAAATGTGACTTTACCTGATCATCGATAGTTCTTATCTGGGCCATTAAATATAATTTATATACCGTATCCACTCGTCCAATTCAACTACTCATTTCCTGAATTTAGATCACAGTTACAGTTCAACGCTTTCATACTAGCGTGCCAAAAATTGTTAAAATTATTTAAATGAAGTGTCCGTCATAGAGAATGACTATTTGTAAAACTTTTTGAAATTGGGATTTTGTTACTTTAAGGAGATTGTCAGATGGAAAAAAGTTGAATTAGACGAGTGAATAGGGTATATTACATAACAATATGAGTGTCACGTCGGCTGCACAGTGCTCAATATCAATTCTGATAGAGCATAATTATACAATATTTGAAACACTGGTTGGTTGCTTTATTCCATTGCATTAAGTGTTAGATAGTTTTATGATATCCCATTGGATATCATAATTAATGCCCCTGTCTTTAATGTTCCATACATATTTTGAGAGTTCAGTTGATTTACGGCAATTATTGTGGCGAAATGAGTATTGGTGACTATTAAAGCGATCTTTGAAGGAATTGCCTGTCAGTCCCACATAGGATTTCTTATTTATATCAGATTTGATTGTGGCTCTGTATACTTCTGCTTTAGACAAGCAATTCCCTTTAAGAGGACATTTGGCTTTATTTCTGCAGTTGCAGTTTCTTTTTGGTTTTTTGCTGGTATTTTCGGTTATTTTTCGGTTATGCGATTTGATTATGGAGTTCATATTCTTCATACATGAGTAACTGACCTTTACATAGTTTTTGTTGAATATTTTGCTTAACTTGTTGCTTTTTGGGAAGTGCTTGTCTAGGAGCTTTAAGAATTGCCCTGCTACGTTTGTTTTCACAGATTTACTAAAGGGCGGGTTGAACCACAATATTTTTCTAGTACGTTTTCTCCTTTTCTTTGATTTGTTCACTTTGTTAAACTTGATTGGCTCTTTGTATCCACACGACTTTAGGGTATCATTGTATACTCCCGCAGCTTCATTGAATATTTTCTGGTTTGATGAGAGAGTTGATATCCTCCGTTCTATGGCTGCAGGGATGTGTTTTATTATGTTTGGTACACATTCCTGGTCTTGTCTGCGTTAACAAAAACTTTGCCTGATTTGTTAATATTATCTGTGTCATTTTTCAGCTTCGTTTGGAATGTGTTCTCTACTTTTTGAATTTGGATGTTGTCCACAATATTGATGAGGTCTCTCTCAAAACCAGATTTGAATCCAAAGAATTGATTTTTATCACTGTCACTATCTTCTTCTGACTCACTATTGCTAGTTGATGAATCGTTTGTTTGGTCATCTTTGTTAAGAAAGAATAGCGCC
>JXSR01S001587.1:23666-34205 GCA_000969725.1 Ophiothrix spiculata
GTCACTGAAGGAAGAGTAGATTTCGACCCGAGAAACTGTTTTCCATACAACTGAAGAACAGGATCTACAAGGGACGAAGGTGTAGTATCAAAAGGAAAGGATAGAAAAGGTAACATCGGAAGAAGTAAGTTGTAGAGTTTTCATTTATAATAAATTAACAGTAGTTACGTATGGACGGGCAGCTCTTTGCTACCAGGCATAGTTTGCTGCCATAACATAGCTTTTGTCCAATCGTGTCCAAGTCGAGCGGTGCTCCCCTTTTGTCGGTTATTTGGGTCACGGGATGGTTTTGGGAGGGGGGAGGAGTTATGCGCAATTGAAAATGATTTATTTTCGTTTGAGCGTGCGAATTAGAAAATAATTTGTCTAAATTCAATAATTTTTCACAGTCAAGAGCAATGATCAATAACAACAATATTTTAACAGAGGAAAAATGAGACGGTAAGTTGTGAAATCGAAATAAAATCACCCAACTTGCTATATTTATACACTATGCTATGTAGTAAAACTGCCATTTAAGCATGTCTGTACAGACCATCTGAGGACTAAGTCCACACCTCAAATTCAACCAAAATATTGAAGCTGTTCACAAATTGTTTAATTAGTAAGCTACTTGAAAGTCTTGTGCATCCTATGATAGGTGGTTTGTTAACATTTGGAATCAAAATGTGTGATTTTTGGGCCTAAACTTGCCTTGTATGTTGTAACATTGGGTTTCCGAATTTGACAACCTCAGATTTGCTTACGTCCAGATTTTGGATGATAAATTTCATCTTTTGGTTTAAATTAGGTTTGTAATGATTCTACACTATGAAAAGATGTTGCCTATGCTGAGTGGAATTTTTTTAGGCTTTTAATTTTTCAAATATTTCATGTCAAACCTTAGAGAGTTTAAATGGCCAAAGTAATACACATTATTCCTGTGACCTAGGACCTATAGAAATTACAATATCCAATGATAAAAGTTAATGATGGTCCATGGTCACAGCCCTGGGACTATATGTTACATAGCGCTCAAAGGATGATTAAAGCTCTTCCCATAACACACAGCAACATTTCAGTAAACCCAATGGAATGTTCACCAAGGTCACTTCACTACTGGATTCATTTGTGTGGTAAACAGTTTGAAATTACTCAAATTCAAACTGTATTTTGGGAATGAAAAACTCTGTCGAAGTGGGATTTGTTTACATTGATATCAAGCTGTGATTATCCCCTTTCTGAAGGTCTTTTTGATTCACACTTCGACAATATAATAAATTTTCTGTACATAGCAAGTTTCCCATGAGTAGTTTTGTCATATAAGTCAATGGCAGTTGGTCACTCAGTGTGTTGTTTATAAGCTGTGGAAATAGTAGTTTGAATTGAATGGTAGGAAGTACTTAAAACACCCTTTGCGTAGCGCTAGTAGACAGAAGAGACACAGCGCTACATAGAGTTAATCATGTCTAGATGCTATGCTATGGCAAAAATACGCTGGTCCCCGGCCTCTTATGTCTTCAACAACTCCACACTGACATAAGACGCAGGTATCCGCTAATGAGCACTTGATTGGCCCTAGTCCGAGGTGCTCAGCCATTAATACTCGATCGCCGACAATCTCCGTTTAATGTCTGAGATAATAGTACATCGAAATAGCGGGTTACACTGCACAAGCTTATGACCACCGTTATTTTTGTATTAAGTGTACTTACAGCACGAAAGTTGTTATATGAAATCCAGTGTATTACATGAACTACTGCAACCGTTCAAATCGGTCTCATTTTATTCATATCCGCTAAAATTCATCAAAATAGAGTGGCACTAAAAGGACCAAATTTACCGTTCCGAAAAATCACAAAATGTTTAGTGCGCAAGTGCCGATTGCCTCATTAATAATTATGAATCCATCCGACTCCAACAACTTATCCACTACGTTCCGTTGATCGCGAGAGCAAAATGCGCCACGACAGGGACTGGAGGATTTAGTCTAAAATAGCGTTGGCATTTCCGGGGGATTTCCGAGAAAATTGTTTTGATATTACAACATCGCGAGAGATCACAATATAGCAGTTTAAATATGACTAAAATTTGTCTAAATTCAATAATTTTTTGCATCAAGAGCAATGATCAATAACAACAATATTTATTTATATTAAACAGAGGAAAAATAAGACAGTAAGTTGTGAATTCGAAATAAAATCACCCGTCACCAACTTGCTTGCGGCATAGCCCCGCTATATTTATACACTATGTTACGTAGCGCTAGTGGACAGAAGAGACACAGCGCTACATCGAGCTAGATTGGCCCGTGCCCTGAAGTGAAGGCATTTGTTTTCCGCGTCAAACACACAACATGCGTGACGCATTGGTGATTGCGCGAATGCTTGTAACGCGTTGTTAAATGCGGTGCGCCATGCAGAGGTCGCGCATGTAAACATCGCCATTTTGTCAACCTCTTCACCAAAGGCAAAGCCTTCCAATCACGAACGTTTGCCGTGTAGACAGTCAGTGTAGTTTGATATAGGGCGAGTGAGCTGTCAAGTTGTGTAATTCTACTGGTCAAAATTTTGACATATTTTGATCAGCCAATACCTGCGGTGATGGGCAGTCTGAACCATATAGTGAAGCGCCGAATCGAGGGTACGGTACCAGCGACAGCGTATGGCAAAAATGGCCACCCCTACCATGTCCACGTACACTGGCATGTGTCACGATAGTGCAATTGTGCTCACAACTCACAAATACAAGTTTTATAAATCACCCGATTATAAATCTTAAGTTCGCAATCCACAATAAACACATTATTATAAAATAAACAAAATAAATTTGTGATTGTTTACCTTTTTCGAGATATTGACCATCCGCCATTTTGAAACGTTCGCGCTGGGGATGTGTTGCCAGTTTATTTTATGCAAGCACTGATCTCTACAAACTGGATCATACAGCAGGATTAAATTAATCATT
Source organism: Ophiothrix spiculata (assembly GCA_000969725.1). Classification (NCBI taxonomy): domain Eukaryota; kingdom Metazoa; phylum Echinodermata; class Ophiuroidea; order Amphilepidida; family Ophiotrichidae; genus Ophiothrix; species Ophiothrix spiculata. The sequence goes on from JXSR01S001587.1 coordinate 26,613, forward strand.
CTCATGACAAGGAATTTTTGGATCATGATGACAATTCATGAATTATACTCACCCCAGGATTTCATGGACACCTGGAGGGGATGTGGGGATTTTTTTATCTTGTTCCCACAAGATAAAATCTTTTTCCTTCCAGACATGTTGTTCCCTAAAAATAATAGTTCCCTCAAGATCAATCAATCAATCAATATCAATAAAAGTACTTGCATGATATGCATACCCCGTGAAGGAGTCTATTCGTACAGGGGACCAACGGCTTTACGTGACTTCCGAACCACGGAGCAAGTAAAGTTTAAGTTGCCCAACTTAAACTTAAGGAGACGAACTTACTAACCGCAAGAGGGCTCGAACCCACAACCTCTATACGAGACCCGTGCTGTAACCGCTCGGCCACGCTCCCCTCTGTAGATAATGTATCTCGTTCTCTCAAGATAATATCTCGTTCCTTCAATATAATATCTTGTTCCCTCAAGATAATTATCGGATACTATGTTGCTCACATAGGCCTATCTTGTTCTCTCAAGATAGGCCTAATATCTCGTTTGATAGAAGATAATATCTTGTTCCCTCAAGATTTCTCGTTTGATCAATATAATATTTTGTTCTCTCAAGATAATACCTTATTCCCTCGCGACGTCTCCTTGTTTCCTTGGGCTATAAACTTTACTCTACTTGCTCCGTGGTCGGACAGTCACGTAAAGCCGTGGGTCCCCTGTACGAATAGAATCCTTCATGGGGTATGCATGTTATGCAAGTACTTGTATCATTGATTGATTGATTGATTGATTGATAATTATCTCGTTCCCTCAAGATAATGATCTTGTACCCTCAAAATAATTATATTGTTCCCTCAAGATATTATATCGTTCACTTAAGATAACATCTTGTAGGCCTACTCACTGAGATAATATCTCGTTCCCTCAAGATATTATCTCATTGCTCAAGACAATTATGTCGCCCCGGATATTACGTTGTTCCCTCAAAATAATATCTTGTTCCCTCAAGATATAATATCTTGTTCCCTCAAGAAAATAACGTTGTTCCCTCAAGATATTATGTTGTTCCCTCTCAAGATAATATCTAGTTCCCTTAAGATAATATCTCGTTCCGTCAAGATAATATCTTGTTCCCTCGAAATGATATCTCATTCTGTCAAGATAATATCTTGTTCCATCACGAAACATATGTTATTCCCTCAAAATATTATGTTTTTCCATCGGGGTATTATGTCGTTCCCTCAGGGATAATAAATTATTCCCTCAAGATAATTATGTAGTTCCCTCAAGATATTAATTATGTTGTTCCCTCAATATAATATCTTGTTCCCTTGAGATAATATCTCATTCCCTTAAGATAATATCTTGTTTTCTAAATATAATAATTTATTCCCTCAAGATAATATGTTGTTCGGTCAAGATAATATCTGGTTCCCTTGAGATAATATTTCATTCCGTCAAGATGATATCTTGTTCCTTTATGATAATTATGGCATTCCCTCAAGATATTATGTCGTTCCCTCAAGATAATATGTTGTTCCCTCAATATAATATCTTGTTCCCTCAACATAATATATTGCTCTCTCAAGATAATTACATCGTTCCTCAAGATATTATGTTGTTCCCAAAGATAATAATATCTTGTTCCCCCAAGATAATAATTTGTGCCCTCAAGATAATATCTCATTCCCTCAAAATAAATCTTGTTCCCTCGAGAAAATTATGTCTTTCCCTCAAAATATCGTTTTGTTCCTTCAAAATAATATCTTGTTCCCTCAGGATAATATACCTCGTTCCCTCAAGATAATTGTTGTTTCCTCAAGATATTTTATTGTTCACTCAAGACAATATATTGTTCCCTTAAGATAGTATCTTGTTCTCTCAAAATAATATCTCGATCCCTCAAAATATTATGTTGTTCCCTCAAAATAATATATTGTTCCCTCCGATGATATAATATCCTGTTCGATCAAGATAATATCTTTCATCTCGTTTCCCAGGGAATATGTTGTTCTCTTAAGATGATATCTTATTCCCTTAAGATAAAATCATGTTCCCTCAAGATTATATCGTGTTCCTAAAGATAGTTATGTCTGTCCTTCAAGATATTATGTTGTTCCCTCAAGATATTATGTTATACCCTCACGATCTCACGAAATATCTTGTTACCTCAAGATAATATATCTCATTCCTTCAAGATAATATCTTGTTCCCTCAAGATAATTATGTCGTTCCCTCAAGATATTATGTTGTTCCCTCAAGATATTATGTTGTTCCCTCACGATCTCACGATGATATCTTGTTACCTCAAGATAATATATCTCATTACCTCAAAATAATATCTTCTTCCCTCAAGATAATTATGTCGTTCCCTCAAGATATTATGTTGTTCCCTCAAGATATTATGTTGTTCCCTCACGATCTCACGATAATATCTTGTTACCTCAAGATAATATATCTCATTACCTCAAGATAATATCTTCTTCCCTACAGATAATTATGTCGTTCCCTCAAGATATTATGTTGTTCACTCAAGATAATATCTTCTTCCCTCAAGTTAATATCTTGATCCCTCAAGATAATATCTCATTCTCTCAAGATAATATCTCGCACCCTCAAGATAATTATATGGCTCCCTCAAGATATTATGTCGTTCTCTAAAGATATTATCTTGTTCCCTCAACATAATATCTTGTTCCCTCAAAAATATATCGATCCCTCAAGACATTATATTGTTCCCTCAATATAATATGTTGTTCCGTCAAGATAATATATTTTTTGATCAGGATAATATCTTGCTCCCTAGAGATATTATGTTGTTCCCTCAGAATAAAATTTTATTCCCTCAAGATAATATCTCGTTCCCTAGAGACGTTTTTCCCTCAGGATATTATGTCATTCCCTCAACATAATTTGTCATTCCCTCAAGATAATATCTTGTTCCCTCCGGATAATATCTCATTCCTCAAGATAATATATTGTTCCCTCAAGATAATTGTATCGTTCTCTCAAATATTATGTTATCTTATTCCCTCAAGATAATATCTTGTTCCCTCGAGATAATTTCTCGTTCCCTCAAGATATCATTTTCTTCCCTAAAGATAATATCTTATTCCCCAAAGATAATATCGTGTTCCCTCAAGATAATTGTGTATTTTCTTCAAGATATTATGTTGTTCCCTCAAGATATTATGTTATACCCTCAGGATAATATCTTATTCCCTCAAGATAATATCTTGTTCCCTCAAGTTAATTTCTCGTTCCCTCGAGATAATAATGTCGATCCTCGAGATAAAATCTCATTCCCTCAAAATATATCTTGTTCCCTCGAGACAATTATGTCGTTCCCTCAAGATATCATTTTCTTCCCTCAAGATAATATCTTATTCCCCCAAGATGATATCATGTTCCCTCAAGATAATATCGTGTTCCCTCTAGATAAATGTGTATTTTCTTCAAGATATTATGTTGTTCCCTCAAGATATTATGTTATATCCTCAGGATAATATCTTATTCCCTCAAGATAACATCTTGTTCCCTCGAGATAATTTCTCGTTCCCTCGAGATAATAATGTCGATCCTCAAGATAATATCTCATTCCCTCAAAATATATCTTGTTCCCTCGAGACAATTATGTCGTTCCCTCAAGATGTCATTTTGTTCTCTCAAGATATTATCTTGTTCCCTCAGGATAATATAGCTCGTACCCTCAAGATAATATCGTGTTCCCTCAAGATAATTGACGTTCCCTCAATATATTATATTGTTCACTCAAGATAATAACTTTTTAATATAGTATCTTGTTCCCTCAAAATAATATCTCAATCCCTCAAGATATTATATTACTCCCTCAAGATAATATCTTGTTCCCTCAAGATAATATCGTGTACCCTAAAGATAAATATGTCTTTTCTTCAAGATATTATGTTGTTCTCTCAAGATATAATGTTATACCCTCAAGATAATATCTTATTCCCTCAAGATAATATCTTGTCCCCTCTAGATAATTTCTCGTTCCCTCAAGATAATTATGTCGATCCTCAAGATTATATCTCATTCCCTCAAAATAAATATTGTTCCCTGGAGACAATTATGTCGTTCCCTCAAGATGTCATTTTGTTCCCTCAAAATAATATCTTGTTTCCTCAAGATAATTGTCGTTCCCTCAATATATTATATTGTTCACTCAAGATATTATCTTGTTCCCTTAAGATAGTATCTTTAATATAGTATCTTGTTCCCTCAAAATAATATCTCGATCCCTCAAGATATTATGTTGTTCCCTCAAGATAATATCTTGTTCCCTCAATATAATATCCTGTTCGATCAAGATAATATCTTTCACCCTCAAGATAATAACTCGTTTCTTAGAGATATTATTTTCTTCCCTCAAGATAATATCTTATTCCCATATCATGTTCCCTCAAGATATGTTATATCTTCAAGATAATATCTTATTCCCTCAATATAATATCCTGTTCCCTCAAGATAATTTCTCGTTCCCTCGTAAATTAAAGCGCACAAAATGATTCAAATTAGCTTAAAATTGGACTTTGCGAAAATTACGTATCGCAAAAAATATTGGCGTTTACAGTATATTGTTCCCTCAAGATGATATCTTATTCCCTCAAGACAATTATGACGTGCCCTAAAGATAATATTTTGTTCCCCTTAGGAAAACATACCTCGTGATAATATCTTGTTCCCTCAAGATAATAATGTCATTCTCTCAAGATATTATATTGTTCACACAAGATAATATCTCGATCCCTCAAGATTATATCATGTTCCTTCAAGATAATTATGTTGTTCCTTTAAGATAATTATGTTATTCCTTCAAGATAATTATGTTGTTCCTTCAAGATATTATGTTTTTCCCTCAAGATAATATATTGTTCCGTCAAGATAATTATGTCGTTCTCTCAAGATACTATGTTGTTCCCTCAAGATAATTATGTGGTTCCCTCAAGATATTATGTTGTTCCCTCAAGATGTTATGTTGTTCCCTCAAGATATTATGTTGTTCCCTCTAGATAATATATTGTTCCGTCAAGATAATTATGTCGTTCCCTCAAGATATTATGTTGTTCCCTCAAGATGTTATGTTGTTCCCTCAAGATAATTATGTTGTTCCCTCAAGATATTATGTTGTTCCCTCAAGATAATATGTTGTTCCCTCAAGATAATTATGTGGTTCCCTCAAGATATTATGTTGTTCCCTCAAGATAATATCTTGTTCCCTCAAGATAATATCTCGTTCCCTTAAGATAATTTGTCGTTCCCTCAAGATATTATGTTTTTACCTTAAGATATTATGTTGTTCCCGCAACATAATATTTGTTCCTTCAAGATAATATCTTGTTTCCTCAGATAATTATGCTGTTCTCTCAAGATATTATGTCGTTCCTTCAAGAAAATATCTTGTTCCTTTAAAATAATAAATCTTGTTCCCTCAAGATAATTATGTCGTTCCCTCAAGATATCATGTTGCTCATTCAAGATAATATCTGCTTCCCTCAAGATAATATATTGATCCCTGAAGAATATATCTCGTTCCCTCAAGATATTATGTAGTTCCCTCGAGACAATATATTTTTCCCTCAGGATAATATACCTCATTCCTTCAAGATAATATCTTGTTCCCTCAAGACATTGTGTTGTTTCCTCAAGATAAATTATATATTGTTTCCACAAGATAAAATATATATTGTTCCCTCAAGATAATATCTTGTTCCCTCAATTAAGTTTATATCTCTTTTCCTCGAGATATCATGTTGTTCCCTAAAGAAATATCTTGTTCTCTCAAAATAGTATCTCCTTTGAACAAGATAATATTTTGTGTCCTCAAAACAATATCTTGTTCCCTAAAGATATTATGTTGTTCCCTGAAGATAATATCGGAAGTAAACGTGTTCATTCACCATAAGGAATTACGACCTTTCCCGAACTGAATTATACTCACCCCAAGGATTTCATGGACACCTGGAGAGGATATAGGGATTTTTTTATGTTGTTCCTCAATTATTTTGTCCTCAAGATATTATGTTGTTCCCTCAAAATAATATTTTGTTCCCTCAAGATAATGTATTTTGTTCCCTCAAGAACAAAACTGAATTTAAAAAAACATCTTGGAGACCTGTTGAAGATAAGCTTCCTTTAGCTTACTTGGTACCAAGTATAATAGCGCGACAGCTTTTAAATTTAAGGGGAGGGGTCTACCTTATTATTGACCAACAATTCGTTTAGATCAGGAAAATGAGATATTAGCACAGAGAATCTCTGTGAATCCCTACTTTCTAACGCTTTTTATTTGAGTTCAAGTCCTTGGTTCAATCAGACATTCGGTTCCGAAGTTATGGCGATTTAAAGAAAGGAAGTCAAAAATTTCTGGACGTTTTTCATATAGACCATATCGATAATTGACCAGACTGTAATTGACATACTCCCGCCGTTGATGGGGTAAACCCACAGAATCGGACGGGGAGCTTGGCCTCGTTCTGAGTTCCGATCCCCCGTCCGGCTCTGTGGATTTACCCCATCAACGGCGGGATTATGTCGATTATCGATATGGTCTATACAGAAGATTTTCACCCTGTGATTTGTAGGATATTTATTTAAATTTGATTTTAATAAAATAATTTCATTTTCCTATAAAATAAATCATTTCTTTTATCAAGATAATGCATTGTGATTAATATGCAACCAAAATTTCCGACTTTGTCGTTTTCTTATATATTTCTTTATTTTATCTCACCCGGCTATATTTAAACATGCTATTTGTAAAAAATCTGTAACTCCGCTTAATTAAATCCGATTTTCACCAAAATGGGCTTAAAATGTGTGTAAATTTATTATCTTTTATAGTGCCATAGTTACATATAAATCTTATCATTTTTTCAAGTTTTGATTTTTGCCAATGTTTAAAGGCCTATATCACAAAAGTCGAAAAACCGCAAACATGCGATACGAAAACAAACGTAACTCAAAACAAAAAATGACAGGCTCTTGATTTTTTGCATGAATAATAAATACAAATAGGGCTAGAATACCATGTTTCCTGATTTTGATTTTACTTTCCAAATTTGAATTATGGCGCAAGATTACCTGATTGGCCGATTCCTGGTTACCATGGCAACCAAATAAAATATCCAAAAACATGTTTTTCTCCGTATTGTACTCATACACCTTTCACCCAAGTTTATTGTACATGCAACATTCCGTTCTTTAGTTACTTTTGTTTTCATGTTTAGCCAATCAGAGGCCTTACGTCGTTACCATGGTAACCAGTTCAAAAAATACATATTTTCTGAAAAGTCTCAACCCAAGCTACAAGTTGATATATAACATTACTAGTTAAGTCGTCGGTAACATTGTGAAAATCGAGTTACAAAGTTGGTCAAAAGTAAGGAAGCCTTCCCCTATAAAACACCACCTAAAGGGTAGAGGGTTCTGAAGCCAAAATATACCCTTTTTCCTCTATTCACACCCTAAATCGGAAGTTTATCGATACTGTTTTCACACCAAGGTTTGAAGAAGTAGGCCTACCCGATTTCTTGAAAATTGTCCCAAAATTGCTGTTTTTGATACCCTAAACGATGTC
>JXSR01S001588.1:3178-22519 GCA_000969725.1 Ophiothrix spiculata
TTACAAAATTGGTCATATCTTTTTTATTTTTCATCCGATTTCCATCATTTTTTCTGCATTTGAAAGCTTATTAAATCTGCTTTACTACAATAACAGGAAAATTATGATTTGGTGCTTTAATCAAGGTCAAAATCAGTTTTAATCCGTGCACAATTTTTTTTGATACACGTGGTACCCTCATGATTTATTTCTTTTAATAGATGGAAAGTTTACCATGCGTTTTAAAAATCTGACATTCAATTTCCTTAGTGTTATTAATTCTTCAGAAGGGACCGAGTGTTTTCTGAAAAATAGTGGCACCTCAATTTTGTCAAGCATTTTACAACTCTGGTCTTCTTTCTACAACTTTACCCTCTAGATTAAATAATTTCAGGGTTAACATTTTGAATCCCTTGACAGGCTTGCATGACGGTTAGGGGGCCAGATTATTTTCATCTTCAGCAGCGAGCAGGGGCAAGACAATTTTGCAGGGGGGCGAAAGAGTTTTTGTTAAAGCAATACTATAAAGTGTTAAAAATGAAGAGTCCCCTGTCACCCATGACTTTTGATATTTTGGGCTTATTGGGTTTGTTTTTTGTTAGATATGAATACCTTCCAAATGATATACTTACTGTTATAGTCATTTGTTGAATTAAATTTGGGGTCCCGAATTTAATTCCACATGTATTAGTACTATAGGAAAGCATGCATGTGCTTTTTATCCATTTTTCGGTGGCAAAACAATTTTGTCACAAAATACACTTAAAAATGCTTTTAGATAGTCACATTCCACCATTTTACGCTGTTTTTACTCTAAACCATTTTTGATCAAAATCTTTTAGTACTGGTTCAGCCTCATCCCCAAACTTTTCCCCAAACATTTTGAGATTTTTGCACCATTGGAAGTGTTAGTGGTAATAATGACAGCATGCAAAGTTTCATTGTCAAATTCAAACCCTATATATCAAAATATTTAGATATTCTCTTATTTTTAATTATCGTTGTCGACAACGATAAATACTGCCCTCTATAGTCGAATTTCTAGAATTGGTCCTTTCAGGAGATTTTATGAAAATTCCAAATTTCTTTTGAATTTTCTGCAATCTATGATGTGAAAGGAATGTTTTACAATCAAATCTTTGGCTCTTTCTCACTGTTTAGCATCAATAAATACGTTTAAAGATTAGCCTCATACCCAAAATCAACAAATAAAATAAAATTCAAATTTTTGACTTTTTAGAAGGTTTTGATCAAAAATTTCGCGATATCTGGTATTGACTGTTATTTTCTAACATAGGATGTGTAAATCATCTACAAACAAAATTTCAAAATGTTGTCCAATGCCCCTTTAAGACACAAAAAGGTACACCCAAAAATTTTTCATGTAGCAAATCATCCAAATTTTGCTAAAATTCATAAAAATTTGTACAATTTTGGTAAGAACCAGAGTTTTCGTAAGTTATAGCCAAAATTTGCGCCATTTTGGCGCAAATTTGGGGAAATTTTGAAAAACTAACCCATAAAAGGGTTAAATTTTGCACAGTTTTGTGACATAACCTATGTACTATATTTTGTAACTCTGTACTTTTCTTGATTTCATTTGGGGGGCAGGGGTGGGGTGGTGGTGGGGCAGACATTTTTTCTGGGGGGCTCCCCCCACCCCTGCCCCCGCTGGTTACGCCACTGACTCGTCTTCAGAATTTAAAGGGAGGGTCAAAGATATTTAAATTACCATGACTGTTAGCTTTTTCATGAGCCCTTGTTAATCTGGAAGGGTTGCCAATTTCTCAACAAAATGTACTGGGTGTAGGTCTGCAATACACTCTAGTAGGACACCATGGTATATTTTTTCTCAAAGCGGGAGATACTAGCGGGAATTTTTTTTCCAAAGCGGGAGATAGCCGGAGATTTTTTTTTTCAAAGCGGGAGAAATGGCTACCAGATCGTGAGGAAAATCGGGAGACTTGACAGGTATGAAAAAACTACCCCCCCCCCCCCGGAATTTGTCTCAGATTTAATTAGTGTCGTACGCCTTAAATTTCTCGTACACAAATTTAGTGTCGCACGCCCGTAGTTATCAAATCGCCAGTTTGTTTTCATTATTTACGCAAATACACCTCCAGGTTTTTCGTTTTTTTCAGCTTATTTGTCAAACATCTGGCTTTTAAAAATGGCCCAACAGTTAGCGAGATGGATTCTTTGTTTGATCGGCATTTTGTTATCTATCTATGCCTATTATGTTGAGACATCAAAGGAGGTGAATCCGGGCTATCAAGCTATGTGTGACATCGGACAAAGTATCAGCTGCTCAAAAGTGTTTACATCAAAGTAAGTTTATCGGTAAGCATTATATTGCAATGGCTAGAGGGAGGTCCCACTTCTTATCAAATGACGCTTATTTCTCAACTTAGAGTATTTAAGCATCATTTTCCTGATGTTTTTAACTCTAAAATTGTGTTTTTATATTTTTTAAAATTCAAAGAAGGTTTTAAACATTTTGAGAAAGAGCACCACGCCAGGCTCGAACTAGACGACCACGGCAGCCATTACAGTTTGACATTTCTTCCAATACAACGCATGTGTTCTCGGTGGCTAAAATTAGCCACCGACTTTTTTGCTATTTGTCATTCCTTTTTTGTTGGATCACTCATGTATTATTGTTAACAATATTAATGAGTATCTACTTGAGTGTTTGGTGATAAAAAAAATCAAAATGTGTACTTGATCATGCATTTTTTAATTTTAGGTGTTTGTTTACATAAAAATGATCATGAATTTTCACAAGTTTATGTTTGGTAAACTCCTTGACTACCATGGCCTATGGCTTAAGCAACTCAATAAGGTGTGCAAGAGCACATTTCCCATATTTTTCATGATGCAAGTTGTTCAAAATGAGACTTCAAAAAATTGGCAAAATTAACCATTGTTCAATGGAGATCAGTATGTCTACAATACATATAATGTTTTGTCGACATACTAGTAGGTCTAGCTCGAACCCACGCCAGCGGTAGATTCAAGATTACGAGTCCAGTGCCTTAAAGTTAACCACTCGGCCATGGGGCTAGCTGCCAGGTTGGGTGACATTTTCGTATTTAGCCAATCACTGCCGGGGACCCGACCCTAACTCAGTAACCGGGGACTCGACCCTAAATCACTAAACGGGGACCCGACCCTAATTCACTTATCATGATTCGACCCTAAACATGCCCTCACCCTAACAAAGCTTATGATTATATTTATACTCCCGATATATCAGTGACGTCATATGTTATTAATATTCATGTCCTCCTTCTAGCCATTGCATTTTAATGATTACTGAGTTGATCATGATTATTGATTGTGTATTGACCTTTCCTTTGGACATTGTACTCTTGCAATGTGTGGCCTCTGCATGATAACACTGGTAAACATTGTAAAACTTATTTTTAAAACTTAACCTTGCGACTAAAGACGTATAGTCTTCAAGTACTTTGCCTCGGGTATAATTTACGGAATCTGGACATTTCATACCCGAGACACTTCATACCCGTTCGATATTCATACCCGAGATTCATACCTTTTGTCATGTTTGTATGTAAAAAGGGCTATAAATGTTACAGTTTGTTAAATTTTCTGAGTTGGAGTGGATGGGAAATCAATCATTTAGGCCCCCTATAATTAGTTAATTTAAAAAATGACTTATTGGGGTTTGTAGTGCAATTTTCATCATAAAATGGTATGTTTTTAAGTTCAAATTACGTTAGCGAATTGGCCTTGAAACTTGTTTAAACTTTGTTCGGTCATTTCAAGTACCGGTATTAGATTTAGATTAATTCTTCTACTTCTACGCCTATTCTCATCAAAGCCTTTTCAGCATCTAGATGAGCTCTCTGGTCCTAGAGAGATGATATACTTTTAAAGGTATAGTGACTATGCACTCTGGTCCTAGAGTAGATGACGTATTTTGAGTCATGACATATGGTCACGGTTGCCGGGGAAGGTTACCCTACTCTTATTTCGAACAGCCGTAGCCTAGCCCGTGGCATTCTTTTACATCAGACAGTTTGTCAGGAACACTTCAGATGGGACCGACGGCACGAAGCAAGTAGAGCAAAATTTCATTCTTAAAGGGGCATGTTGGACAAGTTCAGCATCATCCCCAAACAATTTGAGATTTTTGCATCATTTGAAGCATTAGCGGTAATAATAACAGCATGCAAAGTTTCATTGTTAAATTCAAACCCTATATAGGCTATATCAAAATATTTAGATATTATTTTATTTTTAATTATCGTTGTCGACAACGATAAATACTGCCCTCTGGTTGAATTTTTAAAATTGGCCTTCTCAGGAGATCTAGTGCAAACTCCAAATTTCTTTTGATTTGCCTGCAATCTATGATGTGAAAGGAATGTTTTACAAACAAATCTTTGACTCTTTCTTGATATATAGTATCAATAAATACGTTTAGAGAATAGCCTCATACCCAAGCTCAACAAACAAAATAAAATTCGAATTTTTCAACTTTTCTGAAGGTTTTGATCAAAATTTTCCTGATATCTGGTAATTGACCGTTATTTTCTAACATATGAAGTGTAAATCATCCGCAAATAAAATTTCAAAATTTTGTCCAATGCCCCTTTAAAGGAAACAAGGAGACGTACCGAGACAGGGACTCGACCCCACGACAGACGATTGCATATATGATTATGAGTCCAACACTCTTACCACTCAGCCACGCTCCCATTTATTCCATCTTATGCAAACATAACCCAAAAATACTTATACTGTTCTTAAAATATGGGTATGAACTGTATCAGGGATGAGAATGAACGGGTATGAACAGTGTTCGATTTAGAAAATAAAAGTTACATGCACAACTGCAGAAAATTCTTGACTGAAAAGCACAAAATTCTGTATGCACAGGCAATTTTTTACATGCACTGAGCAAAAGTTACATGCATTTGTGCATGTAAAACCAGTCTAAATCGAACACTGGGTATGAAGTGTCCAGGATTCATAATTTACACAGGCCCGTAGCCAGGATTTTTTCAAGGGGGGTGCGGATTTTTAAAAAGTGGACTTTTTGGAGGAAAATTTTACGATTTGGTCGACCTTGAACTAATTTTAGTGATTTGACAAAGACTCAGTAACAAGTTACAAGGCTTGTTTGACAGTTAGTTCATAGAAAGATGTAGTATATGTCATTTTAACTGTTATTGAAGGGACTAAGGCCCTGCGGGGAAACCCGAAACCCCGAATTTTCCCTGGACCGGACCAAAACCGGGTCGGGAATTTTTTTTTTTTGAGCTATTTTCAGGTTCGGTTCGGTCCGGGAAAATATTACCAGGGTCGACCGGGTCGGGGAAACGTTACTCGGGGTCGGGAAAGTTTACAATCGGTCCGGGAAAAGCATAAGTCGTTCAGGGTAAAAATGAAATGGGGCAACAATTGATCGCTGTGTTTAATGTCATAATCCTTGTTTTAAACACTATTTTAATGACTTGGGTCGGGGAAAAATATCCATCTTGACCGGGAAATCATGAAAAACTGTCAGTCCGGTCTAGAAAAAATCCTTTCGGGTCGGGGCAAGCTAAATTTTTATCGGGTCGGGGAAAAATTGTCGGGGAACAACGGGGTCGGGGTGAGAAAAAACTAGCCCCGCAGGGTTTTAAAAGGGACTAGCCTAGATTCCACCTAGAATTGAAAAACTTTTATGGAAATACTTTAGAAATATAGCTAAAAAGTATAGTCAAATCCAAAAATTTACACATGTGGCTCAAATTGAGAGAACTAATTTGTGCAATATTGTTCTTTGAAATTGATGGTGGTGTACGTGACTATCCTGTATTTCCTAAATCCTAAATTTGTACCTCAGATGGATTTACCAGATAAAAGATCAAACAATTAAAGCTGCTAGATATTATTTAATACATATTGAGAGAGTCATCAAAAATAATTTGTTTGGCCATCACAGATGTAGAAACAAGATTTTTTTTAAGTTTTCAAACTAGAAACACTGTTTTCACAGCACTTTTTTTCGCCGGCGAAAAAAATTACAGTAGTTATAGAATTGCAATTTTCTCCAATATTCCTCAAAATCATGGAAAACTACTAAACGGTCTTCCTCAAAAAGAAATTAACAAAATCCAAAGAGTCCAGAATATGGCTACTTGTTTAATCTCACTCACTAGGAAACGTGACCACATAACCTTATTAGGGACGCACCATTAGACTTCAAGGGGGGGAGCAGGAAGTTTTTTGAAAAAAAAAAACCTTGACCCACCCAAAGGTGAAAAAAAAAAAACTTGACCCACACACAGGAGAAAAAAAAAACTTGACCCACTGGGGAATGAAAACTTGCCCCATCTACAACTAAAAATAAAAAAACTTTGCCTCGTCAGACAATAAAAAAAAAAAAAACTTTCCCTGCCAGGCTGGAGAAAAAATAAAACTTGTCCTAACCCAAACTTCCTGCTCCCCCCCTTGAAGTCTAATGGTGCGTCCCTTAGGCCCTATATACAACCTAGGAGCCTTAGGGTAGACACTTCAGGTGTTTTTTAAATTATGAATCAAATTGCTTCAAATGAATTTTAAATAAAAGCAGGTGATCTAAAGAATCCAAATCCGTTTGAATTTTTCAAATCCGACCATCCGTTGCAAAGTTATGAAGGTTTTTGTATCGTTAATTTAACTAATTTTGGAGAACGCAGGATAGTGGATAAATCTTTTAGTTTCTTTATTTTCGCCAAGCAAGATCACGGCACCAATCCAGTTACACCTCTAGTCAATACACGGAGTAATTTGGTCAATATTTTAATTGTCTGAATGGATATTACACACACAACAGGTGTTATTTTGCAGCTTTTTGCGCCCACACATGCGCGGGATATTTAAAGATGATTAGTTCCGCATGATAAAGAGCTGATCAAAATTACTTTAGGCGGAAGAACAGGCACAGAAATTACACCCAACAATCATTATTTTTGCCACTTGTTGTTTATTTACATGGGATTTAACAGATATATTAAAAAAATTCTTGAGTGTGCATGGATATCCACATAACTTGTAGACAACTGAAATTCTCTTTTCTTCACTTCCAAAAAAATTGGCAAACTTTTGAAAAATCAATAACTCTGCAACCACAAATTATAATTTTTTCCTACAAATAAGTGGCTGTGCATGGATAAAATCATCTTCCTGATAACATATTCTTAAATAAAAATGGTCTATCATATTGCGCGGAACTCAGAAAAACATCTGAAAACTTATCCAGAAACACTTTATTTCAGTATCAAAACAAAACTTTCAAGCCCACTTAAAGTCATGCCTGCTTGAATATGAACTATGCGTCAATGTGTGTGTGTGTGTCAGCGGTGTGAAAAATCAACGCTCTCCTGCCAAGTAATGGGTAAATGAAGTATCTACTTAGGGACGCACCATTAGACTTCAAGGGGGGGAGCAGGAAGTTTGGGTTAGGACAAGTTTTTTTTTTCTCCAGCCTGGCAGGGAAAGTTTTTTTTTTTTAGTGTCTGATGAGGCAAAGTTTTTTTATTTTTAGTTGTAGATGGGGCAAGTTTCCATTCCCCAGTGGGTCAAGTTTTTTTTTTTCTCCTGTGTGTGGGTCAAGTTTTGTTTTTTTCACCTTTGGGTGGGTCAAGTTTTTTTTTTTCAAAAAACTTCCTGCTCCCCCCCTTGAAGTCTAATGGTGCGTTCCTTAGGGCTGGCAGTGTACGACCACGTGATAATCTCATGGTTATTAACCCACGCACCAAGACCTACCAGTGAGCGTTCGTTCACTGTCGCTGTCCCAATGCTATGAAATGCCCTCCCATCCCATGTCTGTAGCTTGCCAACCATAATTAATCAATTCAAGGGTCAGTTTAAAACATTCCTCTTCAAATCTGCCTACACTGTGTAATTTTGTTCTCCTTCATTTTTTTCCCTTATGTTTTCATAGCGCTTTGAGATTTTTTTATGTTATTTGCATCCACAAATATGGTTTTATTATATTAATATGCATATTTCGACCAAACTTGGGTCATGGGTGCAGCATGGGAACCCACAATTGTGGGTAAGGTCAAAGGTCACATACTAAGGTCAATGGTTATATGAGGTCAAGTTGCAAAATAGGCTGAAATTGTCAATTTGGCCTCATTTGAGAAGTTGAAGTTCAATTGGAACCAAACGTATGGATAGGATATATAAGAACCCTCATATGTTAATGTGGTCAAAGGTCATATGAGGTCAAGTTGTAAAATAGGCTGAAATGTCAATTTGGCCTAATTTGAAAAGTTAGAAAAGTCCAAATGGAACCAAACTTGGGTTTTGGATATAATATACGAACCCTCATATGTTGATGAGGTCAAAGGTCACATAACAAAGGTTCAAGAGTTGTTATTTGCATCATCCATTCGTAAACAATGCATTCCTTCTCCCTAAACATCTACATTTTTTTTTTTTTTTTAAAGAAATCTGTAATTTCTTTTTTCTTTACGTATACTTGAGCTTTCTGAATTGTACCAAAGGAACCAATTTGCGAGGCTACTGGCTATATGAATTGACATACCATCCTGTTGTTGGCAAGTAAGGGACATTACCCAAGCTCTTTTTGTTAGCATGTGTTTTGTGGAATAACACTTTGATAGCGCATTGTTGGTAACTGACATTTCTCAATTGTTTTTATCAATATTTATTATTGTTGTTTTTTCTTCATCACAAGCTTATCCTGTAATCTGAAATTCAGACATCCAAATTGCGAAGCCTTGGATATTTTCGCTGATGCTAATTTTAATCATTTTGCATGCTTTATAATTTCGCTCATGTTTTTTTAACGTTTGTGGTATAAACATAAGACAAATTGAGCACAAATAACATCAAAATTAATGCAGCACAAAAATACCACTTGTACAAAATCCTATTATTCCAAGTCGATAATTCTGACTAGGGACAAATCTTGGAACCATGCAGTAAACTATCTGAAGCATTGTTACTAATATGCACTTCAATAAAGGGGTTTTATGTTTTATGTGATATTTATTAGGCCAAGTAAAAAAATAAACTAGTTTCTCGTCCTCGCACGCATGCGTTTTGGCTGCCGCATCAAAAAAAGGTTTTTTTTTTCTTTTCAGAAATTTTCTTGTTTTCCCCAAAATTTCATTTAAAATCTGAGTTATTTCACAATCTACACTGTTTTCGATCTTAAAATGTTCTCTAATGCAGTATCTGTTCCTGTATTTGGTGGGATTACCGATATTTCAACTCTTAAATATCCGTTAAAAACGGGATGTGATCATGTCCCATATATTTACAAGGTACAGTAAAAAAAAAAAAAAAAAAAACCCGCATCCTCCTTTTTTCAAAAAGTTAGGACGAGAAACTAGTTTGTTTTTTTACTTGGCCTTATATTATATTTTTTTTAACCTCTTTGCTGATGTTTGGAGTTACAAATCTTAAATATCCATATAATATTCATATAATTTTGGTTATCCTTTGTTTTTGACAGATATGGGCGTGGTTTTGGTCTTGTAGAACCAGTGTTTGGTAAATACAGCTTCCTGAATCAGCCCAATAGTTTGTTTGGTGTGTTATTCTTTTGTCTTCAGATTATTTTTGGTAAGTATTTTCAGCTGATCATCATCATATCCAGTGTTTTCGCTAAGGCTGTAAGGAGCAGTGAAAATTGGCGCTACAGGTTTCTGAAAATGTGTGAGACGGATATTTTTCTAGCTTTATTGAGCCAATTTTCAGCCACAGCTCATAAATTTGGTGCAAGCAACTCTTAAACTTTGTCAAACTTGCTCGAATTGGCACAAGCTCATAAACCTAAGCGGAAACACTGATCATATCAGAATCATATCCATTATTTATGCATTTCCATATTTCATTACAACATAGATTATTTTCTAAAATCTATGAAAATTTTGCAATAACCAGCCCATCAAAAGACCCAAAAAATATTACTCTTTATAACAAAGTTGCTGGGGACAAATTACTTAGTTATATCCAAAATTTTGTTTTATCCGCTGTTTTAAAAACAAAGGAAATTAGCTAAATGGTATATTTCTTTATACATAAAAAGGGCTTTCCTCATTATATCAAATTTTGTTATCATGAGTTTTTGCTGTAATTATGCCGCCCTCAAATGAAGAAAAAAGTTATATTTTCAAATACTTGCAGCAAACCAATATTGTAAACAGTGGGGAAATCTACAGGGAGTGCAGATCCAGATGTGAGTGATAGATCTGAGATCCACATCTCTGCTGCTAACTTGTACACATGTACTCAGAGAACTGTACAGCAGATCCAGATATGACGTCCGTGTAGCCACAGTCTACAGCAGAGGAGGTTTTCAGAATATCCCACAATGCATTATTCTGATACACTTAGATATAATAGGCAGTAATGGACAAGGGGCTCTTAGGAATTTGAGAATTCCATTGAATAGTACTCATTCATATCTTTCCAGGGATGTGTTTCTTTTCACAATAGCCCAGTGTTTACCCACATTGCTGACACCTCAAAAACGTCAGAAACCTGTACAGAAGTATAGGAGTTGAATTGGATTTGCAGGTATTGTACAATGTTGCATTGCATCGTGGGATATTGTGAAAACCTCCTCTGAGTCTACAGCAAAGCTGTTTATGGTGCTGCCCATGCATCTGGATCTGCACTCACTTGTAGAGTGCCCCAGTATGCGGATTCAAAATAAATACCCTCAATTTTTGTCACTTATTGACAATTTTTGAGAGACAAAGAAACTGTCTCCAATCAAAATAAAAAATAATATTGTACAACAGGCCTTGTCTTTTTGAAAATACCTGATGTGCTAAATAGCACTTTTCAAGTCATACTAAAAATTCTTGCACTCCCAATATTGAAAGCCTGTCTTCACCATTAAGCTGAATTCAGACTCGACGCAAACGCATGATGCACCGAGCATGCGCAGTTAAAGATTTGAGGATTTCCGATCAATCAATATCAAAACGCAACACTGAATGCGGCACTGCAAACAGAGTTGAAGAAAGCTCAAGTTTTCATTTTTATATCGTCGGCTGCTGCAGCCCTTTTGCGTTTTGAGTGTGAATTCATTTGCGGTACCGTTTGCGGTGAACATTATTGGAAATGCAACGCATTGCGTTTTAAGTATGAATTCAGCTTTAAATGTTTTGATGTAATTAACATAATTTACATCATCAAATTTTATGACATTATTTTATCAAGTTGTTCTGCTCTTTTGTTCCATTTCAGGGCAAATCTTCACAGCTGGAGCTGGGTTGTTTCTACTCATCACAGCCATTCTAGCCAACTTAGGATCAGTATACCTCGCCTATATACTTGCTTTTATATTGGAGGACTTCTGCTTGGTGTGTGTATCCACATACATGGTCAACTTTTTACTACTGATTGTTAATGTACACCATCGGAGAAGGCTACAGAGTCATATAGCCAAGAAGACCAAATGAGTTGTATTTTTCTAGATAGGTGATTATTTTAATTGTGATATCTAAGCTTGTGTTGTTGTCAAGTTTGGATTGATCTTATATGGATTCTTACATTCCACAGTTTCATGAATTCTGACATTCCACAAGTGATGAACTGGGAAATATTATTGATCAAAAATTGTCAATCAATCAATGATACACTGTACTTGCATGACATGCATACCCCCATTAAGGATTCGTACAGGGGACCAACGGCTTTACGCGACTTCCGAACCACGGAGCAAGTAGAGTTAAGTTTATTGACCAAGGAAACATGGAAACGAAAACCGCCCAGCCCGGGGCTCAAACCCACAACCTCTGTATACATATTTTGTTGAATTTGGCTTTCTCATTCACTGTAACTGGCTTCAAAGTTATTGTGGGATATTAAAGTATATGGAGTACTTCCAGGTTTCCATTTTAATTGTTCTGTTCTGATAAAGCAATTAGAAGATACCGGTAATATTGAAAGAGACTTCATATACAATAATATCGAGGAAACGTGAAAACTTGAAATGTAGATTAATTAAGCTGCTTCTGAGAGAAACTTTGTAGCCCTAATTGGCTTGACTCAAAAAGAATGTTTTACATTAGAGAGTAACATGGAACACTTCAAAGAGGCCAGTGTGTCATTCTATCTGTAACCCTAGTGTAAGAACTTGATGGAAAGACGTGCAGCCAAGAATTGCTGCATTTTTGGCCTCCAGACTCACCAAAGGCCCCTCAAAAATTTGAAAATGGTTTACATATGAACAAAAGAAGGTTGAAACTTCTGCATCGCAAAGTTATACTAACCTCACTAGGAAGCTTTCAGCTCATGATCCCATCTGGCATCATCAGCTATGTGAGATGTTATGATAAGTGATGATTGTCTGTAGAAACACTGAGGATGACATACATGTAGGCCTAACTTCCAACCAGAAGTTACCAATTACACATACAAAAATTTAGTGTTGCACGCCCATAGCTACCGATTTGTAACACAAGAGCTACCTGCTAGATGGTTGTTGGTCCACTGATTTTTGGCCTGGTGGAATGTTGATCGACTTAAAACATTACAATTATAGTTTTGATGGAACATGGAGTAAAATAGCTCAAATGAAAGAATATGACTTATCTATTAATGTTTTCAAGTGTATTTTGTCAAAAGCTTGTTGAAGTGAAAACTTGATAAAAGCATGTACATGTGACTTCCTATCGCAGGCATTCTCAACTAGAGGTGCACTAGGTAAATTTGACGCTTTGACTGTTACAGAATTGGCGCTTTTGCTAAAAAAAAACAAAGAAATACACTGATAAACAGAGACATGTGGCGATTTATCCTACAATTTTCTCATTTATGTGGCGCATTGTAAGAGCTAGTTGAGAACTCCTGTCCTATTATCCAAATTTAATTCAAGAAAAGACCTCAACAGAAAAAGTTAGCCAATAAGCTAAAACAATCAAAAGTCATGGTGAGACAAGGGGGCCTTCATTTTAACACTTAATAGTAGTATATTGCTAATATATAATTTTACGCAATTTTAGATTAAACCTCTGCAGTGCAGATTGGATTCAGTGTTAAAAATCATGAAATATGTTTGTTCATCTCAAACCAGCTGTAAATTTCATTTTGCTCTACAAATTAAAATACATGCAAAGGTCGGAATTTGCCGAAATTGTTGTTTGTTTTGCAGATTTAGTCTTTATGCTTGCTTCAAAACTCCTGCAAAGTTTCATTTTTTAGAAATTGATTGGAAATATGAAATATGAGGGATGCAAAATGAGAGGAAAGTCGCAAATTTCAAAATTGAGTTTATGCAATATTTGAATTCTCTACAATCTCAGGTATAATATCCATGTCCCACTTTCTTTATCCATTCTTCATTTAGAGATCGAAATCCAAAGCAGTCCACTGAATAGGCCTATATTGCAATAAAAATTACAAAGTTCAAAAACATTTGGTCTTGACGTCAAAATGTCGATTGACACCAAATAAAATAACTTCCAGCACCGAGTTGAGACAAAATTTCACGCTAAATTGAACATGTGTTGAATTGCCTAATGCCATATACATTGCCTCATATGTTTGTTACCGGTTTATACTAAATTTGATCGCAAATATTTGGTGACGTCACGACCAAATGTTTGGTTGCAAAAAGTTTGTTTGGAGGCCGACTATGTTTTGACCCATAGGCCTACTGATTACTACCATGTTTAATAGCAACATGCAATCAATTAATCATGAATATTTGCACTTCCTGGCAAAGATGGCCTTCAAAACTTTAGGTATAGGTAAACACTTATGCATTAAGGCATTTTATGTCAAAAAACGAAATTTGACTTTTTCACCCTATTTTTACTTAAGATGCCATTTATTCAAAATGTAGATTTGCAACTTTCCTCTCATTTTGCCAGAGCAGCCCACATAATATCTGTATTATTTATGTATGTTGTGAGTAAATTTGATGACCATCAACAGAAAATGGAAATAACAGGGCCCATATTCATGAAATACTGGTAACTCTAGTTGGCAACTAATGTATTGTCTACTTGTCAAATTTTGACAAGTAGACAATACATTATAGTTGCCAACTACATTGCAGCGTTTCATGAATATGGGCCCTGATCTTTGAGGGCGATTATCTAAGATTCACCTTTTACTCCATGACATCCTCAAGTTGACAAACCATAACTTGAATTCTGAAAGACCAGTGAAGTTCAATGAGATGTTATTTAATTCTTATAACATGGTCTTTGCAAATGTTTGAAACAGTAAAAATAACAAAAGGCAAGATGTACGGTGGGATCGAGATGAATGGTCAAATATGACCTGGCTCTGAGATATTACGTAACATGACATGTTCAAATGTTCATTTTGTGTTAATTACCTCAAACCTGGCATGTTGAAAAAAGGTTGAAACTGGAAAGGGGGATAGTTTGGCCGGACGGCGGACAGAAAATTGGAATGCTATGTCTCTTCCTGAAAATCCAGGCGAGAAAAAAAGGGGTTGAAACCGGAAAGGGGGATAGGTGGGCCTTCAAAAAATGTTGTATGTAGATCATCAT
Source organism: Ophiothrix spiculata (assembly GCA_000969725.1). Classification (NCBI taxonomy): domain Eukaryota; kingdom Metazoa; phylum Echinodermata; class Ophiuroidea; order Amphilepidida; family Ophiotrichidae; genus Ophiothrix; species Ophiothrix spiculata. Next base: position 17,668 of record JXSR01S001588.1, read on the forward strand.
TTGAGTGCATGAAAGTTGTATCTGCAATGGCTGCCTTAAGTTATATCTATTTAAAATCTTGTCACTAGAATGTGAAAAATCCTCCAAAATTTCTGTCATATGTCAGTGGCTCTTGAAATGGTTCTTCAGGTGACACCGTCACCTGAAGAACCATTTCAAGAGCCACTGACATTGGAAGATTGGAGATTGGAGATTATATACATTAATGACAAATGACCAATAGACTACTCATGCATTCTCTCCTCCCCTAACCCATGACATACAAGACACAGTGTTGGGATTGATTTTAAGATGCCATGGTGACACTACCAGTGACTAGGCAGATGCCAACAAGTTAAAATATTTTCAACTTTATCGTCTCGGATACCATCTAGCTATACACTATATCACTGCATCTTGTATATATGTCATAGGTTAAATATAAATATGGGTAATCTGCTTGATAACCTAAATACCTCATATATAGATTCCTGTCCTCTGATTGGTTAAAAGTGAGAGCTTGGATTTATCTGGGTCCTATAAATTTACTAGGACAGGGGCATATTTTTCACTAGGCCCGCTCAATGTATTTTGCGTTGTGTAACTCGAGCTTTACGCGCGCGACTATAAATATTCATGGTCAAACACGCGCTACAGTGCGTAAGCTAGTTATCTTGTGCGCACAATACAATGCAGTCAGCACTGAAAGGAGAAACAAATATCGTAAATTATCATCAGGTGCTTTGAGTGCTAAAATTGTTCTTTTAACCAACCAGAGGAGAAAATCTACATATTCAGTATATAAAACGAATATTGACTGCTTTTTGTTCGGGATATGGTTAAAATTATTTCCCCTCGGTGATCTCAAAACTATGAATATGCCCTCAGTTTCGTTTCGGGCATATTCATGGTTATGAGATCACCTCGGGAAAATAATTTAAACCATGCCCCTCAAAGCAGTCAATATTTGTATATTACCTATTCTACATAGTGCACAGGTGATGTGCGCATAACATGGCAATCGCATAGAGTACCCATAATTTTAAACGAACTTATTTACGGCAAAAAAATGATTTGTGTGTTTTACGTCCCTGTATCTAAGATGGCCAAAATGCTAAACATGAGTTATAATTAAGATTTTAAAACAAATCAAATAAAATATCCCTGTATTACATGCAAGTTGCCATTTCTTTCAGAAATCTGATAGATGAATATATATGGGACTAGAATGTACATCCAAAGAAATTTGATGGAAATCATTATGAATCACAAGCCAAAGCTCAACTTTTATAAATGCAAATTAAAATAAAGTATAAAATTTACAACTGCACAGGCTACTGCATTGGATTCTGAAAATGTCAAGGGACACACGAAACAAAACAATCATCCCTTAGGTGATGTAAAAGGGGGAGTGGGTTGGCGCAGCGGTAGTTCCTTCGCCTTGCACCAATGAGGTCCCGGGTTTGAGTTCGGTGTTTTATGTGCATTTGTTTTTCAGTCCATGCTCACTTCCGCAGGTTTTTCTCCGGGTATTCCAGTCTTCCTCCTGCATACATAACTGAGTTTAAAAAACATCTTGGAGCCCTGTTGAAGATAAGCTTCCTTTAGCTTACTTGGTACCAAGTACCAAGCTGGGTTTCCTTTGCTAAAGCCTAAACAAGGTGATTTTTTTTTTAAATGATACTGGGTTCAGTAGTGGTATGGTCTGGTATGGGAAATGATTGTGTGTTCAGTAACTTGTATGGTATTTGAAGTTATGAGCACAGTGGCGTAGCCAGAAGAGGGCAAAGGGGGGCGATTTCCCCCTCTCTTGCCCCCCTGAAAAAGTCAAGAAAAGTACAGGTCAAATTGAAATTACATACTTTGCACTCCTTTTTAAGTAGCATGCATAAAAAAGGTCAATTTTTCACAGCAGTATACCATCAATGCACACTCAATTACTACCTTTTTCTGTAGTTTTAACAAAATAAGGTTTGAAAATTTTGTGTGTGAATTTGGTAAAGAAGTAGTCCATTTACTCCTTTTTTAAGAACCATGACCAAAAACGTAATTTTTACAGAGAAAAAAATTGGGGTGGACCATTTTTTGTCTAATCATCCAGGGAGTTGGCCAAGGTTGGCCGGTATTTCCCAGGGCGGTAAATACCACCAAGCAAATTTTGGCTAAAGTGGGAAATACCGGGAAATACTTGAAAAAGAAGTGATTTCAAAACTTTTGTGCTTTGAAACATTAATAATATTAATTAACTACCACAGAGAAGCTCATATAAGACACAAAAAATCATACCTCTAGGGTGGGAAGGGGTAAGTGGTGTTTTCAGTGGGATATACAGTAGATGACTATTTATGTCTGTAAAATATACTTTATGACTTGTAAATCATCAAGTATTTTAAGATTTGTGAACAGAGTGTGCATTTTCTATTAAAGTGGGGAAGTGACAAAAAAGTTTCATTGTAAGAAATATATCAGTGATGTGTGTTCATTCATTTAATAGTATGCTTTTGGCCGACTGTAACACTCCTATGGAATGTTCACTTGAAAAATATAATAATCAACAGCCATTTTGAACCTACACAGCACTATAATTGCCAAAGTTAAATCATATGCATACTGTGCTTGTTTTGTGTGTGTTTGTGTGTGTCTTTTGTTGATCCATAAGTAAATGTTGAATCAAATAATCTGACCCCTCAACATCTCAACACCCCAGCAGCTTCATGTATCATTATAGACATTGATGAATATAAAACATGCCTGATTGCATGTTTTTGTCATAGATAATTTAATTATTCAAGTAAACCAATTTAAAATTGTTCACATAACATTCTAATGAGAAAACATACTAAAATTAGGATAACCCCATGGGATCTTGAAAATAGATATTTAGTTAATGGTATTTCCCGGTATTTACCAGTATTTCCCGGTATTTACCAGTATTTCCCAGTATTTCCCACCTAGGCGGGAAATTGCCAACCTTGGTCAGTTGCCCCCTTCAAAAAGTCTTTGCCCCCCTTGATAAAAAATGTCTGGCTACACCACTGATTGAATACTGGTTGGTAATATCCTGGCTCGGATATACTTTGCCTGGACATGATACTTTGTGCACAATAATTTGCCACATCATATTGACACTGCTCTATCAAAAAGGAAACTTCATTAATGAAAGAATGTTTCACTCTGAAATATTGTGTTGATATATATTTTTTATTATAGGCTCATTGACAAGACCATTCTTATTCGAAGCCTTTTTTGTTTCATTTATAGCACATATATTGAGAAATATGATTTAACAATTAAAAGTGCATTTGATAATATTTTACAACATTTGCTTTGAATATATAAAAGGCACATGATATATGTAACTCCATTAAAACACTATTACAATTGTATAGGTTAATTGTACTGACTTGTGTCTGCAATAGTAAACACACTACTTGAGAAAATGCAGGTGATTTATAGTGCACTATGCGGGTCCTTGACTTGTAATTCCACACAGCCTCAGCACACATTACAGAGCAGTTCTAATCATTGGGTTAAATCACTAGTTGGACTCCCTGGGGCCAAAGGGCTTACTGCCGCCTACATAATTAGCACAACCCTGGCTTGAGCAATTCACACCCTCATACAGCTTTCGCATACTCAGCTCCCGGCTGGACTCGAACGCAAAACAACCCATTGGTGTAACTGGGGGCAAGTTGCAGCATTCGACATAAACTGAAAATCTTCATTCTCCACAGGACAACCTTGATGTGTTTGATGTTGTCTGCAAAATTTTCAACTTGTCCGTAAGTTTTGAAGGACAACGTGTACACGACCATAGATATCACTAAAACAAAAGAGCATGCTCTGAGCAAAAATCAATTGCAAACAGGTGTTTCCCTACATCCACTTTTAGAATGTATCATACTTAGAATATTACAGTGACAAGGACTTGTTTTCATTCATAAATAAATAAATAAATAAATAAGATACAAAATTCTAATACATTTTGAAGAGCAAATTTAACAGTTTTGATGTGTGTGTGTGTCTTGTTACTAGGTCTGGGGCCGATTTCACTAACATTTAGCGATGGTCGTTAACCTCGTTTTGATCGCTAACTCCAAAAGTGATCAATAGCTGGTATTTTTTAATTATTTAGCGATCATTTTTGGAGTTTAGCGATCATAATGGTGTTAGCGATCATCATTAAATGTTACTGAAATCAGCCTCCGGGCTTTAACTGCATATAATTTTAAGGTTGTCTACCGGACAATTTGAACATTTATTAAAGTTGTCCGAAGCATTTTCAGGTTGTCTCGGACAACAGACAAGCCTTTATGTCGAATGCTGGCAAGTTGCCCTGGATATCACCATAAGGCCAAACAAATAAATTGTTGCGTTGCCCTCAGCGACCGACCCTATTGAACATTTTTAAAAAAATAGGTTCGGGAAAGCACCCAATTTTGCTCAGATTGGGTGGTTTTTGAGAAAATATTTTGAAAATGCACCCAAATTTCATAATTTAGGTGCTTTTTAAAACAAGATGGTTCGCTAACCAGTAGTCTCGCCTACGTATCGACCGCCTACTGAATTAATCGCCTACTTAATCATTCAGTTGTAGGGTGGATCCCAAGGGAAAGGTCATACAACGGGGTCACCATTGGAACTTTTGATCGCTGGTCCAAGACGAAGAATGTGACACCTTAATTTTTGAAATCGGACAAAGTTGAAAATTTGACCCCAAGGGAAAGGTCGGACGACGGGGTCACCATTGACACTTTTGAACGCTGGTCCAAGGCGAACAATTTGACACCTTAATCTTTGAAATCGGACAAAGTTGAATATTTGACCCCAGTGGAAAGGTCGGACGACGGGGTCACCATTGACACTTTTGATC
>JXSR01S001588.1:30454-46950 GCA_000969725.1 Ophiothrix spiculata
ACACCTTCCATCATTGATGTGACAGGAGACATCCCACATGTCATACATGCAAGCATATAACCATCTAAGCCTACCCAACTTAAGAAAACTGCATTCTGTAAAAAAGATGAAAAAGAAATCAATAAAATGTATTCAAATCAAACTCTAAAGAAGTCTGTACAGATAAAGGATGATGAGAAACATGCATCGTATACAAAAACTATTAAAGAAGCATGGTCCGATTGCTGAAACATTTCTTCAAATTTTTGAGATTTTGGTACCAAAATATTGCTCATATTTTCCTCATAACACAAGTGAAATTTCACGACTGAGTTATGTTCCATTTTGGCGATATATGAAAATGTGATGGTTACCATAATTATTTTTTACACGGTAACATATAGGCGGCCCTGAAATACTAAATTGCCCATAAACGGTTTGACCAATTCAGCTGAAATTTGAAACTTACACCTCTTTAGTAGGTGTTAGTAGTAGTCTTTACCTCTTCTTTCATATGATATTGAAAACTAAATTTTGACAAATCGGACCAAGCTCCTTTAAACAGATCACAAACAAGCCATTCAAGCCAAGATTTTATTTATTTTGATTACAGCACTTGCCCAGCACACAAGAAGTCCTAGCTTCGAGAAGCCCCATACAGCCAAGATTTTTTCAAAGCAAATCTTGACTTGACCGAGTTGTTTGTGCTTTGTTTAATCTATAATACGCAATGTCTGTCTGTCTGTGTGTGTGTCTATCTGTTCTATCAATATATTAAAACTTGGTGGGTAGGTGTGACTTGGTCCGAGGAAGATAGAGTTTACATTCGTTAGTCCATCTGAGGTCAAGGTCAAAGGTGGGGTGCGTTTTTGTGTTTGGGGGTATGTTCGCATAACTTAGAGACCCTTGCATCGATTTTGACCAAACTCGCACCACACATGGCCCTCCATCTCAAGGAAGTTTCCATAGGGGGTCCAGTCAAGCTCATCCAAGGTCAAAAGGTCATTTTCAAGGTCACACCAAAATATGTTCAAAAAGGTTTATCCAAGGTCATCTGAGGTCATTTCAAGGTCACAGCCATATCTCATTAACCCTTGACCCCACCTTGACCATACTTGTACGATTAATAGTGTTTTGTTCAAGGTTGAAAGGTCACAACCCAAAGTCAAAATGTCATTTCTAGGTCACTGCCACAACTATGCATGGGCCCACTAGTTGTTATTAATGATCTATATAGTACACGATGCATATTTCTCATCATCCTATATCTGATTTATATACATTAGAAATATGGTAGAATCAGTTCTGGTCTCGTGTACTAGTGTATCGTTATAGCTCTATATTCAGTGAATATTATTCACGTTCTAATGAACAGTTGTCTATCTCCCTACTAGTCTGTACACTTTAAAGGGATTAGCTATCACATTGCTGGATATTAAAGGAGGGTGAATTATCCCTCAAGATTTTATTAAAGCGACATAATTTAATCTTCGCTTAGAACACAGTATAACAGATATTTACATTTTAATTGGTCTAAATTTTGATGTGGAAGTGTAAGTTCATACACTAGTTACAAGCTTTATACTGTCCCAGGTGTGAAAGCAGTCATGCATGACTATAGAAACACTGCACATAAAAAACCCTTCCAATTCCACATGAGATTCTAAATGTCAAATGTATACAAAATAATCATGCTATTAATTTTTTATGCTGAGTGTCATAAAATTAAAGCAATACTATAAGATTTTGATCAAAAATAGTTTATGGTAAAAACAACATAAAGTGGAGGAATGTGACTATCTAAAAGCGTTTTTCAAGTGTATTTTGTGGAAAAAAATGTTTTGACATTAAAAAGTGGATAAAAAGCACATGCAAGCTTTCCTATACTAATACATGTGGAATTAAATTCAGGATCCCAAATTTAATTCAACAAATGGCCATAACAGAAAAAGTAAGCATCTTTGAACCAAATCGTTTGGAGGGTATTCATATCTACCAAAAACAAACCCAATAAGCCCAAAAAATCATAAGTTGTGGGTGACCTTATAGTATTGCTTTAATTAAGGTGAGCTACTCTCAAAAACAATTCTCACATGTATACTGTAGATAGAGAGAAATATTAGACTCAATGCCATTTTCATATCAGCACAGGGGTTAATTTAGGCAATTCATTTTTTTGAATATGTATAATCAATCTTATTGTATTAAAAGTATTGATTTGTACCAGTTTTGAGCATTATCCACATACATACTAATTTGAATGGTTTGCCAGTATATATTTGTACATCAGAAATTGATTCCTACAAGGACACAACCTGAATACTCCAAATTTAATCCTAATGACGGACAAGACCATTGAACTATGCTGTATACGCAGGCTGGTGTCTTCTATATATTTTTTTCCACACACATTTTCCAAAGGGGGTTATCATTACCTTAGAATCTGATACAATAGTTCTTGCTACATCTTCTGGTTGATACAGGCCTGATGTCTGGGATATTAAAACTGTTTCTTCTGGCTAGAAATGAGCATATTAAAGAAAACCAAGAGTTATCAATAAATATTAATAATAGTAATAAAAAGAGTGCTGTAAGGGCGCAAAATCTTCCAGAGAATTAAGTGTACTGAGTAAAAGAAGAACATGGAACTAACATTCTGGGAAAGCAAGACAGAGTAATTTTTGGGATGACGTTTAAACACAGGAAGTGTGGACTTGGAATACTGCAAAGTCTGTTGGGAGTAAGTTCCATATGCATGAAGCAAAGTGGACCAAATGTTCACCAGCTGTTTTCAAGTTTATTATAGGCTATGGAGTTTTGAAAGTTTTTCAGATGATGATCTGAGAGAATAAGACAGTTGATAAATACGTACAAAGATTTAGATATGGAGGTAATGTGCCTTCAAAATGTTAGATGGCAAACACAGTGAGTTTTAACTGAATACGGAACTCCCCCGGTAGCCAATAAAGTTCAAAGAGACATGGGATAGCATGATCATGTTTCTTAAATCCGCCGCTGCTTTTGTGTCAAAGAGATTCCCTTGTATTTCAATAACGGATAAATACTTACTGATCTTTGTAAATCTTCTTCATAAAGTGGTGTTTGTGTGTCTGGTGGGAAGTTTATTGTGATATAAATATTATATGGTTTTATCTGGAATGACAAACAAACAAATTAAGTTCAGACGATTTATTTGTGACCAAGGCCAACTTGTGGCAATGAACTTAAGTTATCTGCTTTTAAACTGCAATATTCTCGAACAAACTGTCAAATGCACTAGAGTAAATAAAGAAATCAAGATAAGTCTTTGTTTAAAAGCAAAACTCGTTAATGTATATAGATAAACAAAAAAGTAATTTGAACAAATGATGTTTTCAGGTAAGTTCAGAATGTTCATATTTGCCCATTGGAATGAAAAACAATCTTAAATTTAATTGTAACACACTATGTTACAGTGTATACAGAATTGTGTTGATGAAGCTTTGGATTTTGTCGTAACAAGCGAGCATTGAAAACATATATGCTTTACGTTCACTTCACAGTGTCATCACTATCCATTGGCTGCAGAACAGGCAATTACAAGATTTTTACATGTTCTATGATGCTCTATTGTCCCAATTAATAAACCAAGAATACAAAACTTTTTAGAGATTAGATAATTACAGCATGTGATCTATTTTATTTGATACCATAGAGTGAAATTACCAAAATCTAAGGATTCCAATTCTAAAATAATTAAGACTGGAAAGTAATTTAAATGCATTTTACTTGAATAACAACACAACACAGGTTTTTGAGTCATCTGTTTAAGCCTTTTATCGTTTTAAATCAATAATGTTCACGCATACCAAGTGACAAATTCAGTACCCCTTGTTTTTGTTTTTACACAATACAGAACATACTTGTATCTACAGTTGCCAGGATTTTTTCAAGAGGGGTGCGGATTTTCAAAAAAATTGACCATTTGGAGGAAAAGTTTTTGTTTTGGTCGACCCAAAACTAATTTTAGTGGTTTTGACAAAGTGACAAGCAAAAAAACAATTTCAATAGTTTTCCAAGCATTTTGTGTAGTATTTTATTAAGAAACGACCTACAGTTATGTGTTTTGGTGCTTTAGGTGTTCTTTTGGTGGGCATTTAGGGAATTTTTTGTGGTCTTTTTTTTAAATGTCAATTTTTTTGGGGGGATGCGATGCCCCCACCGCACCCCCTGGCTACGGGCCTGACTGTATCACATTCAGTCTTTTACCTCTCAGTATTGCATGAAAACAAAACAAAGGGTAACTGAAAGTATACCAATCGTGGTTTGCTAATAATACTGACACATCTTACCTCCATTTGTAAAGCTTCAGCAAATCCCATAAGTGCAAATTTTGAGCTAGAATACGCTGTATAACCATAGAGACCTAGCTGGCCCGCCTGTGATGAAATCAATACGATGCGACCTTGATTTTGTTTTTTCATATAAGGTAGAACTGCTCTAGTTGGGTATACTGTTCCTAAATAGTTCAAATCCATTATTTTCTGTAGATAAGAACAAGGTGAATATGCACATACAAACACATTTTAGTTTAAGAAATAGGAAATAAAGGTAATAATACAGGTTGTAACAGAAAAAATTATACATTTCTGTAAGCGATATCAAGAGGAAAGTAAAATTATTGAAGTCACAAACTTGCCCTGATTTGAAAGGCTATTTAATTGGCTACCTGAAGCAACTTTAGTGATCTCATTTAATGGTCAGGGTCAAAAGTTACGTCCATTTAAGTAAAGACCGGTGAAAACCACCTGGGCCGATTTTACTATTATTTCAGCGTGGACATTTTTTCATAATTCGATGAAGATAAACAATGCAGTGAGATAAAATGACAAAAGGCACACTTCATTTAAAATAACTTTTAATGTTTTTACTTTTTCATGTGATAAGAATAAATCATGAATTATTTAATTATAAATCTTGTGTTTTAATACATGTAGGTTAAAATATTACTCATATCCCAAAGTAAGCATAAACAATTGCGTCGAAGACTCGGTATCTTTCATGGAAAGTAAAAAGCAAAGTGTTTAATGCAATAATCCTTTTGCATTTTTTCACACAGTTCGGTTTAACATTCAAAGGGTAATATGGAAATCAAAATTAATTTTACTAGCTAAATTATTGATAAAAAATGAGTTTTAAAGAAATTTAGTTCAGAAATGACGGTGTTTTCTTTGATCTCTGGGTAGTATGAAAGTGATTGCGTGCTGACTATAGCTGATATGTTGTCTCACCATCTCTTAAAAATATTCTGGAGTCCAGTCTAACACCAAGAATTCAGCAGTTTACGGGCAAGGTCATAATTAAGAATTCTATGCCTTTGTTACCCCAAAACAACCTCGTTATGATGTTGAATATCATATGGCTGATTTGGGGCATTATGTGCCATTATTGTGCTACCGGTAAATGAATTGGATGGACTGGCCCAGGTGGTTTGAAGGTAGGGTCAGTATAATTGCCATATCTCTGCTTGTAGACCACCAAATTGAATAAAACGAAGTGCATTTTGTAGCTAAAGAAATTGGCTTTCCATATAAGTAAATAATAATGTGATACAAAGTGTAACTTTTTTCTTTCAGCATAGATAGCAATGTATAATTCTTTCTGTTACAACCTGTATAACCTATGTTTGGATTTTGTAACCTATTTAAAGTCACCAAATCCAATAAAAATATTAAACACAATGCTCAATACAAAAATATTACAACTTGCACCAGGATGAGATATTTATGCTGGGACTGATGGCAAGATAATATTATTTTTCTTTTATGATTACATGTAGCATCCATGTTAGCTCAAACGGTAAGGTGCTCGCTTGCGGTGCGGAAGGCCAGAGTTTAAACTATGCTTGCGAGAAAAAGTTGAGTGTGCTTGAAATTCCCTTGGACAAATAACTAACTGCTAATTGCCTGCTGATCCAGGCAGCGATGGTGCATATATGGGCTGATCAAGGTTCATCACCCATAGAGGTTGCAGGAGAACCTGCAATGATGCTTGGTGTGGAATGGAGCTTACTAGTACTTGGGACACAGTGATCACTGGTCAGCAAACACCTGTAAAGTGTGCTGACACCATGTGGAATTACAAATCAGGGAGGCACAGCATACCATAAATCCACTGTATTTATTTATTATCAACTTCTTTGTTAGCTAAGGCGATCCATCCAATGTATTCTGAAATATTTTGCCGAATTTATTGATTTTATTCATTTATTTATTAGGCTTCATACACTGGTAAAAATACAAGTTAAATAGACGAGATACAAAATTTTAATACAGGATATATATAAATATTGCACAAGATAAAATAATAATATACATGCGGGGTAAAGGCACCACGGATCAAGCACATGTAGGATGGGTGGAGTACCAGTGTAGAAAATGGGATGAACACTCAGAACAGGTGCATATCACCTCTAAAACCATCCCACCTCAAGATCAAGTGTGACAGAAGGTATATGCATGGGAAAAAATTAAAGACAACCTACAATTAGCACAGCTGCATACAGAAAACCACGTACAGATATCAGCCAGCTGGAAATTTGAATCAAAATTAGACCGCACAAAATCAACCAGATTGCTTAAGTTGAAGATGACCTATAATACTGAGGGGAAGTTGATTCCAAATTTGATCAATGCGGCTAAAAAATGGACTTGAAAGCTGTTTTGCAGGAGTCTTAAGGCGCAAAGTGTCACATCTTGTTTAAGGACGATCTTGCCCAATCTCTGATTTGTAGAACTTGACATACTTGTTGACATCAAGATCATAAATTTAAAACAAGCACTTATAAAAAATGTCAAGTTGCTCTCTACGCAGTGTGACGGGTAACATATCAAGATGGCATAAATGCTCCCAATAATCCAGATCCAAAGTGAGCAAAATAATTTTCATTTTTGATTTTGCCAAATTCTGATCTGGCTTCCTAAAAAAATTTATAACTCAACTTTAAGGTTGTGAATTTCGGTAATTTTAGTGCTCAGGATTCCCAAAAAATGTTCAGGCAGGATGCACGAATCTGGTTTGATTCTGTTGATTATAATTCAAGACATTGAAGTCTGTTCAAAATGTTGGATAACACAACATCTTGCCATCTTTAGTTCTCAAGAAAAAGCACATATCTTATTTATAACCAAATGGGCCCACAACTGGAATGCTTTTTTAAGTTTTAAAGACGATCGCGGTGTTAATTTTCACCAAGAGGTGGCAGCGTTACAGAATTAGTTGTTGGTCAGTGGCGGGAAGATTTTTACAAAACGCGCGTGTAGTATCTAAGCAAAAGATTTGCGCCTAATACACAAAACACAACGCGCGCACTATTTTTTTACACATTGTCTTCCCGGTGAGCGCCGAAAATGGCGCGAAATAGTAACGAGTAACTACGAGTGGCCTTCAGTGATAAAACTTTTTACGTGTTATTTCCTATACCACAAAATGCGGATTTTTCAAATATTTACTACCTTTTTTTTTAATTTTTTGCTGGTCAATTGTGAATGTCAAATGGATGTCAAATCGAAAAAAAAAAATATGGGGTCACAGACTGTTTTCAAAAGATAGCTAGAGATGAAATTACACGGGGTAAAATCTAAGAAATAATCTTTATCGCCGGAAATGTCCAAATTTGGTTTTACAGCATCAAACAGATAAAAAAGTTAATTACGTTGATTAACCTAACGCTTGAGATTTCAAGTTATCGTCAATTAAACGGAAAATGACGTCAAAATATATGACGTCATAGCGCGCTTAGATGATCGGTGACCCCCAATTTTTATTGCTGAATTTTGAAGTTTGGACTCTTATCTTTTAACTGACAAAAATAAACAAAATCTACTGGTAGGAACTTATCACCGCGATCGTCCTTAACACTTTTTTCAAAAATCTTACATGTGTGTAGTAAATAATTTTGCATTGTTGGCTTTATGCAAGTCATTTTTGGGATTCAAGTAAGGTAAGCTTCTTTTCTTCCCGGGCCAGAGTCGTTCCAGGCGGGAAAAGGATTCCTGGGATATTCTAACAACCTTTCTCATGCTTTAGACATTTGCATTTGAAATTAGTACATGGCTGTGGCATCCTCACATTATCCCTTATTTAAATATTTAATGTACTTTTGTGGAATTATCATAATTAAAAGAATACTAGATTCCTCAATATAAATTTCTTAAAGCCTGACCAAAATGAAGAGGTTAATTGTTACCACAGCAATATTTTGCAGGTAACTTTGATAATCTTTCCATATATTTTGTTCAATTTGTATGTCCCCTTATCCTTATTCTTTTTCTTTCAGATCCATGAATATGACCAACTGATTTTGTTTTATGTCTATTTCTTTCTTTTTTTAACTCTTTGCCTTCCGTATACGCCAATTGGCGTCATTGAGAACACCATATGGGTTTTGATACTGTGCTTGACCCTGGGGTCATTTAAAAATAGAAGTAATGTGTTTAATACATAGTAGAAGTTTCAAGCTATAAGTAGACACCAAATAAGCCTGGTTTTTACAAAAATAAAAAATAGAAATGCCCAGGATAAATTGGATAAAAAAGTAGACATTCGTTTATCGAGCAAAAAACTAATGTTTTGATTATTTTTTATTTTTTTACTCAATCTAGGGCAACTTGTTGTGCTTTGTGTGTTTCTAGATTCTCTCCAGTGCATATATACTGCATGTCAACATGCCTGTAGCACTGCATTGCACTATTAGTACAACATTGCTACAAAACATCCACATTTTCATGCTGCTGTTGCCATGGCAACGTCAAAAAGGCCATAAAGAAGGCGTAGACGACCTGGAAATTTGACTGATTTTCAATTTTCAATTCCAAATGATGGAATAGACTCTGATTTAAGTGGAATGGATAGTGATAGTCAAGACAGTGCTACCAGTAGTGAGCGTAAAAATTCAACTTTTTTGCGTATCAGATTTTACATTTTCAAGCGTAACTCCGCAACCAAACATGACTTGACAACATACTTGGTGTCAATTTGTTTCTAAAATAAAGGGCTTTTCCATCAAAGAACTTTGAACTCCTCAATTTGTGCAGTTTTTTATTTACTAGCTCTGAAACTAGAAAAATCATTATTTCAAAAATGCGTTGTTATGGTTCCCCGTTGCCATGGCAACCAGTGACGTCATCAAATGAGCAATTAATTACCGCCAAAATGTTCCGACATCCTTTCCCTATCAGAATATATATACTTTGTATACCTTCCTATGCTTTGATTTCTTTTAATTAAGTTAATTTCTACATACAGTTGCTAAATTTAAATTCAGTCCAAAAATAATTCGGAAGGCAAAGAGTTAAAATCATGATCTCCATTTTGAAGAAACTGTTGTTCCTCTTACCTTAAAATCAGCAATGTCTATTTCTTCAAATGTTCCTGCTCTGGAAGTTCCTGCGCTGTTCACTAACATATCACATGATCCTAATGTTTCACATGCCTAAAAAATCAATCAATCAATCAATCAATCAATATAATATAATATCATATCATTAATAATAACTACAGTCATCCCAGTTTGTTTATGCAATACAAAAAATATCGCATGGTTTAACAAGCATTCTCCAATGGCAATATTCTTGTAAAATATCTATCATTTATCATTAACCAGATAATAACTTTTATAAGTAAGAACTTATGTTGAATCCATAATAGCCTGGCCTTTTTTGGGTAGGCAAAGTTTGTTGACCTTGCCAAAGCTGTTTGCAGCTTTAAATATTAAATGTTTTTGTGCTAATTTGCTAATTACAAAATACAATTATTTTGTAACAAATGTTTTTTCTAATCAAATTAGAATAGTGGAAAGTAAAAAAAAGGAATAAGATTATTATTTTCCAATTAAAAATATTTTTTCAAAAACTTGAAATTGGAAAACAATTCAGTAATTTATAAATGGCAGCTATTCATGATTTCATGAAAATGGGTAGTGGCTGAAATGGCTTGACGCAGTAAGTGTTCCGGAAGTGACATAAAATTTAAAATTTCTATGTGAAATAATTAATTTCACATAGAATGAAAAGAATACAAACCTCTTGTATAGCTTTCTCTACTGCTAAATAGTCTTTCGCCACATCAACAGATATACAAAGAATTTTCTGAAAAAAAAAGAATAAATAAATATTAAATTGAATTATCTCAATCTTCACAAATATTCTCTGTTACTTCTCATAAACTTGGAATACAAAAGAACTATAGCCAGAGATGCAAAGGCCATATATCCTTCATCAGAAACGAAATTCACAATTTCACATGAGTTGTATTCCTCACCTCTCTCAAACTAAGTGTACACAACTGTTTTTCCAAATATATTAATCCAAATAAACTATTAATGTTCACAGCACTGTTTGCTCTCACTTCTCTGAAACTTAGCATTTAGATTTAAGCTGTCAATTTAGCTCAAATGGTACAGCGTTCGCTTGCTGCGCGGCAGGTCCTGAGTTTGGACCCTACTGTTAGCAAAAGTTGAGTGTACTTGAAATTCCCTTGGACAATGAACTAACTGCTTATTTGTTTCGCCAAACCCGTACAAACTCGGGGACCTGATCTGGGCAGCGTTGGTTTGATGTGAGCTGATTAAGATTCTCTCCCCTAGAGGCCGCCGCCAGAACCTGATGTGATGCTTGGTGTGGAATGGAGCTTACTTGGGCCACAGTGGTCAACTAACATCTGCAAAGTGTGACGAGGCTGTGTGGAATTACAAATCAGGAAGGCATAGCGCACTGTAAATCCCGGGCTGTATTTAGTATTTAGCTGGTTCCCTGCACATACCTGCTGGTCTTTATCCTTAATGTGCATTTCCAATTCTTGCTTTGTTGACTCATTCTGCTCTATTTTAAAATTATAAGCTATGCATATAATAATTTGGATATACTTTTTACGAAAGTCCATTTTTACTTTTCTGGTTATATGAACGGGTTTATTAGGTAGCAATCATATCATTCAATTTATTCATTCAAAAAAGTTAAACATGCGACTCTACTGGTTTTTATTGTCGCATATTGATACCTTAAAATCCAGCTTTGATAAAATGTTCATACCGAAAATGCCTTGTGCGATATACTAAATAACAAAAATAAGATTTATAAAAAATATCACAAGTTATCCATCTTACTATTGACGTATTCTTTTTCACATGATATAATAAAAGAGATTTTGGCATCAAGTTTGTATGATTTAATTTCTTGGGTTTCGTAATTATCTTTAGGCCTATGTTAACATTTTGACGCACCAATCAAATAGGGTACACTACACCTTGGTGATCTGTGGATAATTTGCTCGATCTGATGTTTCAAAAGCTCTCAGGGAGGCATAGCGCACTATAAATCCCTGGCTGTATTTAGTATTTAGCTGGTTCCCTGCACATACCTGCTGGTCTTTATCCTTAATGTGTGCTTCCAATTCTTGCTTAGCTTCCTTTAACTTGGTCTGAAAATATGGCAAATCAAAATGAATTATTCATATTTACAATGTAACATGACATACATACATACATACACTGGCATTTGTAAAGCGCCTTTTAACCAAAAGGATACAAAGCGCTGAGAAAGAGAAAGAGAAGGGAAAAAAAAGGAAGGAAAGAGGTCACAACCAACTAATTCGGGAAAAGGTGACTTTTGATCGACTTCTTGAAGTAGGCAATGGTAGTGGAGCCTCTGGCTACAGCAGGGAGCATGCTAGTAAAAGTCACTTTATAAGTTTCAATTGATTTTGAGCTTTTGCTACATTTGTCAAGTCAAGGTCAATATGGATTTTTGTTCTTTCTAACACAAACCATTTAAACCCTTATATCAAAACTCTTGATTTTCTTTACATATCAATTATTGCAGGGGTCTTGCCTACAAAAAAAAGACAAAAATACTACCCCATAGAGTTGAACTCTTGTCTTAAACCACATTCTTATCAACAAGCATGGAGTTGTTACAAATGCATGTGGACTGATTATCAGGTACATTTAACAAAGATTTTTACTCAGGTTAATGATTGATAATACACATTTATCTCTAGCTATCGACCACAATCTATACAACAATAATTCAACTATTTAATGGTGAGTTTTTAGGTTTGGTTTGTTGACAACATTTGGACTGCCAATAAAATAATTGATACCTTCCTAAGATATACTAAGTCATACAAATATCCAGGTATCAAATGAAAAAACTCAATATTTGAAACTCAAAAATATAGATGAGTTGACACTAATGTATATAAATACGGGTACGGAGCTAGTCCACAGATATGCATGAGGGAACAACAAATGATTGCTGCACATTTCAATAGCCCTACTTGATTTGGCATGAATTTTGAATGCATGTGTCCTTTAAAATAAAACCTGCGCACCCATATAGCCAGGCAAGGAACAATGGATGAATGACTGCGCACACTGCCGGGCATAACGTCCTATGTCAACTCATCTATAACAACTCAAATATTCAAAATTTGAAACTCAAAAATTTTAAATTCAAATACTTAAAACTCAAATATTTGTATCAATACAAACTTTAACAGCCTCAAACCCAAGATCAACATGTATGCAAAATGAAATTTCAAGTTTTTGACTTTACTGAAGGTTCTGATCAAAATTTTCACATAATTTGAACATACCAATTAAGGGTAATTATAATCTGCATCTTAAAATTTTGACATTTTGTGGATGCACCCTAAAATATTATAGAAATGTAGAACTTTTCTTACAGGATTTCTAGCCATAATGGTGACACTGCCACCTTGCTTGAGGACCTCCACAGCCACTGCTTTACCAATACCACTGGAGCCACCTGTAATCTGGTTGGAGGAAAACAGAAGGAAATTAATTATTGAACTGAGCTACACTTCCATCTCGGTGAAGATTCCATCTTTGGTGAATAAATATAGATCTACCAAACAATGAAAGCTCATCGAGAAGATAAAGCTAAGACTTATGCCAAGGTACACCCAGTTCTGGGAGGATAATTTTTCTGAATTATCCTCCCAGCTTTCAGCCTGACTTAAAAAGCTGTGTAGTAAACTGGCATTGTTTACATTCTCCAAATAGCCTTTTCTACAATATTTTTTAAAGCTTCTAAGTCTATGTAGTGTTTCCATGTATGCCCAAACTAAAATTTATCACATAAAATTTAAAAAAAACTTACCTACTCTGAAAGTTTAAATAAATTCAATAAACTTCCTTCCTCACATTTTCTGACACATGTCAAAGTCTGTCAAAATGGCTGTCATGTTTTGATTTTCTTTACAATGGAAAATGACATGAATTAAAATTCTGTAGAATTATCCCAATGATAAAAAGTACATGTGCCATGTAGATGATATATTTAACCATGATTTGTACAAGAAGGCTTTGGTTTAAGACTTGGAAATAGTCTAAAATGAAATTGACCTTTGACTTCATTATATTAATTAGCTATGCAAGTTTCTGATTGGCTCTCTCAATACCATATGATTTGGAGGAGGGAATTTCAACAAACACATGCCATGTGCTCGGAACCATTGGGGCGTTACTCTGTGATTGGGGTTTCCAGTGGCTAAGTTCAGGGTTTTTTATTCATAAGTAAACATTTGGCCTTGGGTATGGTGCTATATTCTCATATACAGAGGGTGTTTGCTTTGGATAATTTTTATGTAATGAATGTGTTTTATGACTTTTGACCTTACTTTTGACTTTGGTTATATGGGGCTTATTGAAAAATATATTTCAAATAGGAATAGCAACTTATGATGAAATGGTGCTTTAAGGTAGCTAGCTTACAACTTTTAACTCTGAAATTTTTGGAATAAACTGAACATTTTTGAAAAACAATTATGACAAAATGAATTATGAATATATTTACTTTTATGTATGGTGCAAATTAAACATAAAATGAATTGATACATGATACTGATGTTCAAAAAAATTGGTTCTGATCTTAACACTATTGACTTGTCTGACATCAAGGTCAATGATTTGTGGTTAGTTTTTAAGAACAGACTAAGTGAGACAGTAGAGTTACATATACCAACAAAAATGGTTCGCAAAAGGAATTTTACACCCTGGATCACACACACACTAAAGAGAATGCATAAACGCAAACAAAGAGCCTACAACAGAGCCCGTAAAACTGGAAAGCAAGATGACTGGGATAATTTCAGTAAGTTAAGAAAGGAGATTAAAAAGGCCACCAAGAACTCATACAGGAAATACGTAAAAGAAAAATGTCTTGAATCTACAAAACAATTTTGGAGCTTCATAAAAAGTCTCAAAAAAGACTCAACTGGCATAACAGCATTAAAATATAGAGGGGAATTGCTAACTGAGAACTCACACAAAGCGGAAGTGCTTAATGACCAAAACATCTACTTCAGCAAGAAACTTCATCCCAATACAAGCCAACAAAAACTGTTACAAGTTTTCATTTTTACCAAGAACACTAACTGACTGGAATTCACTGCCAGAATCAATAACAACAATTGAAGATAAAGAAGCATTTAAGACAGCAACGAAAGACCATCTGCTAAATAAACTTTACGCAAACCACTCGCCAAGCGCACCAAACACTGTAAAGTGAAAGTTCCTTGTTTTGGAACTAGCAAAACGAGGAAATTGCCTCGTTTTGCTACTTGATTTGCTACTCGTTTTAGAAAAACGAGGACTAGTTCCAAAACGAGGAACTTTCACTTTACAGTGAAACCCTGTCCGGTAAACTCTCACTAGAGGGTGTTGGACAGTACTTACCAGAACCAGAATTAGGACATTTTGAGGTTGAGATCTTAGCCTCTAAAGTTGGATTGTAGCCATTCAATATCAGCTTAATACAATATTTAGTGACATTGCCGTTTGAAAAAAAAATAACAACTCTCGAAAAAAAATCTCCAACCAAATTTTGTGTTTTTCTTCAATTGAGTTTGGGTGGCATAATTGGGCGACAAAACTGGCAACATTTAATGCTATAATTGGCATAAAAATTGATTTTAAATTGTCTTAAAAACTTTCAAGTGCCATTTTACATTCTATTTTGCATATTAGCTCAATTTAGAGTGAAAAAATTCAAAACAACAAAAGTTCAAATTTTTTCTAAAAATTTAAATCACCCAGTACATTGTTGCCTTGCTTGAGGGTAACTTTTTTCTGTCAGTTCAAACAACACATTTTTCGCTGTAACCTTCTTAATTTTTATATTAGATTATGGTTGACCCCTCATTTTAAAGGAAATTTGATGATCCTTCCAATGAAAGACATTCCAAATGTTTTTAAAAGTTTATAAAATTTGATAGACATGCCTACCTATACGACGTTGTATGAGTTAGACTTGTAGTTCGAACGGAAAGGATAACTTTAATTTAAGGAGTAGCATTGTCATTTGACTTGCCGCTATGCCGGCCTGGGATTTTTCAGGTTATTTGCTACCAGGTACCTAATTTACGGTTGGGTACCCAACCGGGACCAAACCTATATTGATAACTGAGCATAAGATATGAGGCACAAGTTCAGTGCAAATCGGAGGCCATCTGTACGGTATCTAATCATGTGCTTATGCCTTATCATGATTTTTGTATTAAAGATTTTCACACTTGTTTGTAACAATGTAGACAGTGTCAGTGAGTGGCTGACATGTGTGATCTCAGACCCAATGGAGGGCAGACAACATGGACAAGCTGGCATTGCATGATTAATTGTCATTCACTTTTGAGTCTGAGCTCTTGCAATTTGCAAATTTATGAATACTTTCATCATGTCATGATAATTGATATGTTTCATTGACATTGTGCGAATACTTTTTTCAATCAATTTTTCAACCAATTTTAGCTCTTAAAATACTTACAATGACGTGACCTCCATTTACGGACAGTGCTCTAGGCGTTATCAGTGGAGAAAAAATATAAATCAGAAATACAAAGCCCATGAGAAGGGCGAGAAAAATGATCAAAAACAAGTTTGCTTCCATCTCAACAATTTGGTTTAGTACGACAAGCTGTACATAAGAGGTCAGCAGAGGTCATATCCAGATCAAAAACTTTCTCATAAAAAGATTGTGGCATTATCGTGTATGCCATTATCATTATATAAAATAAAAAGCTCTTTAAATGTGACAAATAACCAAATTTCAGGCTATTTAACCTTTGAATAAACACAAAAACCTGCAAAAATAAAGTACTTCCGGGTATGCTTTAATTGGTTACAAGCTATTCATACGCATGCGCATTGTGAAATTTAAGTTTTACGAATGTGTTTGTGAGTATTTTATTGAGGTAGGGTATCGCAAAATTTAGCACCACAGAGCCAACCTCACAGGGACGACGGGGACACGTTTTACGTTCATGGTCCTGTCATGCTAGTAGGCCTAACAGTAGGCCTACTAAGAGGGGAGCGTGGCCGAGCGGTTAGAGCACGGGTCTCGTAATACAGAGATTGTGGGTTAATCAAGCCCCGGGCCGGGCGGTTTTCGTCTCCTTGTTTCCTTGGGCAAGAAACTTTACTCTACTTGCTCCGTGGTCGGACAGTCACGTAAAGCCGT
>JXSR01S001589.1:19648-30874 GCA_000969725.1 Ophiothrix spiculata
GATAAGGTAAAGGAGACCAAAAACAAATTTTATATTGTTAAATTCACACACTAAATAT
Organism: Ophiothrix spiculata; assembly: GCA_000969725.1. Classification (NCBI taxonomy): domain Eukaryota; kingdom Metazoa; phylum Echinodermata; class Ophiuroidea; order Amphilepidida; family Ophiotrichidae; genus Ophiothrix; species Ophiothrix spiculata. The sequence continues at coordinate 19,707 of JXSR01S001589.1, forward strand.
TTAATTATGCAATATGTATATACATGTAATTAATTTCAAATAATGAAGAGCACCACCAATAATGAAATCTCAAAATATAAGCTAAAAATGATACATTTTGATCAAAAAAGAAACATGTGATTTAGATGAAACGTGAATTTAGTTACAGCGGTGAAATAAAGCGTGAAACTAATGTTACGTGTGAGGTGTTAGCTTATATTTTACTGTGCAACCCAGGTTGGGGGACCAAACATTCATAACCCATCGCATTAAAACGCTTACGGCCATATATTTGATTTAAACAATTACCGTGTGAGTCCTTTCACAACATGGTAAAACCTTTCCATGGGGAATATTCTATATTAAAATGTTTATTAAAACATAGGCCGTAATCCAGAAAGGTGTTTAATTAAACCACGGTTTTAACTGAACATCAAGTCGTGTTGTTGACCAAAATATAAAACCATGGTTTAATAACCAAAAAACTTTCTGGAATAGATACCAATGTGTTCAGATTATTCAACATTGAGCACCATCGAAAGGAGAAAAGCAGCGGTGCTAAAGTTAAGTTCCTTCGAAATATACAGGGATACCCAATAAAACGGCCGGCCACGTACACCCTAAGATAATGCGTATTGCTTATGGCAGTCATAATCAATATCCAATTCATTTTCGAAATTAAATTTGGCACAGCCTCGCCGCTTTTCTCCTCTCGGCGGTGTCCAATGTATATATAGGGAACTCAACATGCGTAATAAACGAAACGAGTGTTGGGTTGTTCCCATGCAACCCCATTAATGTTTTCGAAACGACCCCTTATGAACTTAGTTGCGCTTGTTCTCTCCAGCGAAAGCATGATCAAAAAAATTTGGCCATGGTGTTAAGTAATTATGACATAAAGTGCTTCAGAAAAAGGTATCTTTACATTAAGTTATTTGGACTAAGGCCGTATTTTTACCCGAAAGGGGGAGGGGCTTTGTAGATGATATCAATTTTGAGTTTATCATTTCACCTGTTACAGCATTTTCTAAGCTTGAAAATGACACCTTAATTATTTGTCGAGATTGATCAAGGTAATCAAATTTTACAACAGAAAATCTCCTGGAAATTCTTATTATTGTCTTTATTTTTTGCTACCTATTTTCACCAGTATCTTGAAAAGTGTTCTGTCGCAAAGTCCACCTTTTCGGGATGAGTCATCACATATATTGTGCCATATGTTCTCAGCAAACATCCGCTAATTATTCAATATCTATTCTAATTTACATTACAACGCATATTTGAGGAGGAGAAATATATATTTTATATAATCAATAGGTATCATGCAACATACGCGTATATGGAGTAGTTATTGATTTTCCATGATTATCAAACCTGCGTAATTATTAGAAAATACATTAGAAGCTATTGGAAATGTTTAAAGAGCGAATACTTGTCGCACCATATATATTATTGCTATGAAAAAGTAAAAATCGACCCTAAAGGTGTAGTATCCCCTTTCAACATGTTTTTAATTTTCTTTTAACCAATTGACCTTGGTCTTTGAAATACATTTGCGAGTTTTAAGGGGGAAAGCAAGTTACTTGATTTTAAGTTTTTGCAAGTTTGTTTGTACCATAACTTTTTGTGCTTAAAGTTAATAAGTATACATCACCAGAAAGGAATTTTTACAAGAAGCATGATGGTGATGTTGATTTTTGACCAAAAATCCCATTTTTTGAGATAATCACGAAAAACACATTTTTTGTATTTTTAAACAAACAATTTGTACTAGAATTGTACTTAAAGTGTACGCGAATGATGTTCCAAATGTGCACATTCCGATCTTGTACTAGAATTGTACTCGATTTGTACTAGAATTGTACTTGATTTCTACCAGGGTTATTAGGTACTGTTTCACTGTTGTTTGAGGTGGACATTTATTAATTTTTAACCAAAAGTTCATATTTTTGCTTCACAAAAGGTTGAAAAAGCAGTACAAATAACAGGAATGTGTTGAATAATAAGTTTTGAACCTATTTTCAAGATTTTATTTAAATATTGTTGAAATTTAGTTAATTTTAAGGCCATTTGTTGGGATTTTTCAAAAATTCAAATTTGTTCAAAAATGAGGGCGCTATACATATTACAAATTATTGATTTTATTTGATTATCGAGCATGTTGTTTGATCTGTGAAGATTTTGGCTAAAAATGATAAATAAAATGTTTTTGACATCAGATGCTTCATTTGCATAACTAATGTTGGTAGTACACAGCATCATGTAACTACTACATCCAAAAATGATTTTTTTTATGAATAGCGCCATCTATTTTGACACTTACAAATAAAATTTATTGGGTTCAAACGACAGTGATTTGTTATTATTTGCACTTTAATAAGAGCAAGGGTTTTACTTAGATCACTTTGGTGATTGTTGAAAATCCCTCTTAGGGCTTTCTTTTGAACTCTTTATGAATTTGCCATCATTGTGAAGACCTCTTATTTAATTGATACCAAAATAAGTACCATCGATGGAATGACTTCACAGTGAGGTCATAAAGTCAGTGCACTTTCGTAAACTTCAATGAATAGGGTAACATACATAAGTATAATGTCAAAATCATTTTTTTGTTATGAAATAGGAAACACGCTTCTTTTGTCAGACATCAAGGTGATTATAAAGAAAAACAGTTTAATTTTACAGTTGCAGAGCTAGTTTAAATAAAGCTTATTATCTTGTCAAATATTTTAATTTGAAATAGGGGAAAAAAATAAGACAATGGACTTTTATCAACCATACTCAATCCTCTTATCAATGTCCGTCACACCCATAACCCCTTAAATTTCACTATTTTTTCATCAAAAGATGTGTAAAAAATGCATAAAAGTAAGACGTAAGTGTTTTGCATGCGCAAACAATCTTTATTTTAATATTCGAGGTATTAGTCTGAGTGAAAAACCTAGACTTTGGGCTTGACTGCAAAATGGAGTCTGCACAATTATTATTCTTGACTGATTCTTAATCTTTGAGACCAATAGATTCCAGAACTGAATGATGCAACATGATCGCATCATTGAGCATTTTGAGAAATCCAAGATGGCCGCCAAAATGACATCCATAACATGTTACTAGTCAAATCTCGTTCAAAACCACACCAACATGTTCCTCTCATCACAAGGAAGCAGAAAAAGTATACTTTTACCTATGTCTGAAATATGGTTCTGGAGTTATAGCCAAAAATGTAAAAGGTCATATCAAAGGTCACGGAACTGGCCCTATGGGAGTCCAAAATTTCAAAAGTCTCCGATTTTGTTCAGAATGGTCTCAAACTATTCGTCTTGCAAAACTGTCTGCACAAAGTAATAGTTTAAAGTGCATCAGATCAGTTTTTGCTATGGTTACTGGTCAAGGAAAACTTCGTGCTACAGGCACCAATGCAATGGTAAATATGGACTTTGTTTGTGCCTGCTACCATGGCAACAATTGACCTGACACACTTCAAATTATCACTTTGTGTAGACACTTTTGCAAGAGGAAAAGTTTGAGACCAGTTTGAACACAATCGGATACTTTTGAAATTTTTGACTCCCATAGGGCCAGTTCCGTGACCTCTAATATGACCTTTTACATTTGGCTATAACTCCAGAACCATATTTCAGACATAGGTAAAAGTATACTTTTTCTGAATCCTTGTGATGAGAGGAACATGTTGGTGTGGTTTTTGAACGAGATTTGACTAGTAACATGTTATGGATGTCATTTTGGCGGCCATCTTGGATTTCTCAAAATGCTCAATGATGCGGATTTTGCATCATTCAGTTCTGGAATCTATGGGTCTCAAAGATTAAGAATCAGTCAAGAACAATGGTACAGATTCCATTTTGCACTTTTTCTGTTTTCACACAGACTATATTCATGAGTGTGTTTTTTAAGATAATATCTGAAGTAGTTATTGGCGCAATCCAAAAAACGCAGATCATCGATTTTCAATATAAGCCCAAAAGCAATTTTGATGAAACTTATGGGTTAATGTAGAAAACATTGTACAGTACCTATATCAGGAAACATGTTGATTGTATATTTATATAATGTTTTGAAACCGGTGTAATGAGACTGAGTGTCCCCCATAACCAGGAGTGAAGGTCCAATAGAACTACACGGAATAAGGCCCGGTGCAGACTCCTCTATCGTTTAGAATATTTTGCTTAGAATATTCTATGCTGACGATAAAATGACGTAGGTCATCGAATAAAACTGTGTGTTTTATTTGGTCACTACGTCATTTTGTCGTCAGCATAGAATATTATTTGCAAAATATTCTATACGATAGTGAAGTCTGCACCGGGCCTAAGTCGCAATCAATGATTAATTGATTGCACATGTACAAGGACGTTCTACACAACTGAATAGTAGTTAAATAGAACACTACTAACCATTTGTGGACAACCTGTATGTCAATTTGAAATGGGATGGGACTTTGAAACATCCTGAACTTACCATCACAACGGTCGAATGAAAAACATCTGGAAATACCTGAAAAGAGATAATACATGGAATATTTAATCTTTAAAATAAAATAAACACCAAAATTATCTCGTTCCCTAATAATTGAGATACTTTTCTGTTTTGTTTTGTTTTCAGAGTAACACGTGACCTTCAAACTTTGAACGGACAATAATAATGGGTCTGACGAACGCACAGCGCATGCATAAGATGACGTTATATCTGAGCTGTGATCCAATCAGAAGCGTCGTCTAAATTATTTGTATGCTAACATAATGGGCGCTTTCAAAAAATGTGTCATCGCCTTACTACTTTTTCCTCATCCATTGAATCCAATATTAGAATCAGAAGCGAAAAATAACTGTTTAACAGATTGCATGATACCTTTTCTCGCTTAAATTATAGCAGTTAAGCTTATACATTTTCTCTCACATGTGTTTGGCCTGGTAGACACTGTAACCTAGACATTGTAAAAATTGCAATGTTTCTTAAAATTAGCGCAAAGAATGAACTAGAAGATATACACTGACACCGAGTCATTTAGATGTTTAGTGCTATGTCTTTTAGTGGCAGAAAAAACTCGTTAGGGGTTGGATAAAACCATATGCCCACTTGTTAACACTTAAGTGCATAAGGTGTTTTAGAAACCCGTTAGTACACAAGGGGGGGGGGTCCATATGGACCCTGGATTTTGAACAAAACAATGTTCTCCACATTGTTTATCTATACAACTGTACACAGTGATACACCAACTCAATTAAATTCTTATAAAACAAAACAATTAAAAATCCATCATTCCGTTTCAAAATGGCGGCCAGATATCTAAATTCGTGTCGAAAAATTTCCCGCCAAAAATTGGAAATCTGTTTGCCAAAAGGAATTTTTCAATGAAATTTGGCTCATAATAGCATATTATAATTACAAATACATTGCTGAAATAAAAATTCAAAAAAAATTGTTTCATTTCGGTTTTGAGGACAAAACAAAAAATCGAACAGCGCCATAATTTAACCAGTTTATGACACGACCGATTGATTTTTTTTTTTTGCACCAAAACATGCGTAACCCCTACCTTGACAAATACATAAAACAGCTTTATTGGGTTATGTTGCGTTTTCGCGCTTCGCCCGAAAAATAAAATCCAGGGTCCATATGGACCCCCCTTGTGCACTTAAGCGTTAATGCATTTTTTTAGTGATGCTCATACCTCCTGTCTGTCACCCTCGTAGGCAACTTGATCTAATCAAAATTGAAAAATCTGGTTGGCAAATCTGTTTGGTCATGGCGCCGTTGCGGTCAAAGTTCGTAAATTGCCAATAACGACTGGCAGGGCTGGACATTGGTTATTTCTTGTAATAGCCAGTCGGGTATTCCTGACCATGACTCTTTTCCTCGTAAATGGTCATCCTCAATTCGTGCAGGAACGAATTGTCTTCAATGTACCGTACCAGTCAGGCGGGTTGCTTTCCAAAGTTACCCGCCCTACAAGAAATTCACCAATGTCTAATCTTTAAAAAGTGAAATTTGCTATAAATGGCGCTTTTCACAAAAATTTGGTAAATTTGTGTGGCTTTATGCAAAACGTTGCTATTTTTGTATATATAAATTAAATTCAAAATTGTGAGAAAATTGGTAGTTAAATAGGTCCCATTTTTTGAAAATTTGTATTTTTATAGGGGACAATCTGTTGTTCCAAAGTGTCATTTCTCCGAACGGTTTTTGTTCCGAACGGCCGTTTCTCCGAATGTTTTGTAATCCCGAACAATTTTTAATCCGAACGGTTTGAATTCCGAACGGCCGTATCTCCGAAACCGTTTGGATAAAAAAAAACCCTAGGCAAAATTTCTGCTGAGTTTTTGTATTACAAATCAAGGTTAAAATGTATATGTTTTAGATTTCCTTATCAATTTATACTTTTATCATGCAAATAAGGCAAATTAAAAAGTGGAACAACATTGGGCTATTCCAGAAATTAATAGTACACCCCCTAAAACCATGGGATTCCCAAATATTTTGCATGAATTTCTCAGTGGGATATCCAAAAATTAATCGAACGTTTTCCCTCCATGATGGTAAAAAAGGCATGGGAATTCCGAAATATTTTCGCCAATTTAGTGCATATTCCCAAAATATTCACAATTTTTTGATCCGTCTATCAATTTTCTGTCTTAAGATAGAACATACCCCTTAGCTAAAGAAGGCATGAAAATATCAAACCTGGAATTCCCAATTTTTCTAGAAAAAAATGGATGTCTTCTTTAGGGGGTGTACAGTTAATTTCTGGAATAGCCCACTAAGATAATTTTGATTAAGATTTGTTCGGGTTAATATTCATGAAAAGTTATTTGAAGTATACGCCTATAATTTACAAATAACACAGTTCCATTATACATAACATGCATATGGACAGCGTCTACTTCTTGTTTGTCATTTCAAAGACTTATCTAGTTAGTTTAACATTAATTGCTTCTTTGACAAAGTATATATTCAATTTCAATTAATAAACATATCAAAACAAAAACAAACAAACAAACAAACAAAACCCCTCAGGCGTCGCGTTTCATTCAGTGTGTATTCATATAGTTCCAATAATTGTAACTCAGGACCAAGTGTCCAGAGTTACAAGAAATATGTGGAGTTATATTGCCGTTTAAGCTTTCTAAGTTTTGACATGAAATAATTCAGAAATTAAAAACCCAAATAATTTTCTCTCAACACAGACAACAACTTTAAATAGTGTAGAATCATTACAAAACTTTAAATCCAAAGATGAAATTTGTCACTCAAAATCTGGACATAAACAAAGTTGAGGTTGTCAAATTCGGAAACCAAATGTTACAGCATACAAGGTAAGTTTTGGCTCCAAAATCACACATTGTGATTCTAAATGTTAACAAATTACCTATCATGAGATGCACAAGACTCAAGAAGCATACTAATAATAAAATTGGTAAGCGACTTCAATATTTTAGCTAAATTTGAATTGTGGACTTAGCCCTCAAGATGGTCTGTATACACATGCTTAGTGCCTACGTCCCCTTCTCACAAAAAGGTGACTGCCAGCTCCATTGAACTTCTCTATAGACGAATTTAATAAGTCAATATCTTCTTTCAGAGAGCATATACATTTACCAAAGGTATGCCAGTATTTTCTCATTAGTATTTAACAACATATAACAGGCCAATATCAGCTTCAAATAAATTTAAATGCATTTTTTTGATAAAAGTTGGTCAAAATCCAAGATGGCGGCGACCATGTGCTTTGACAAAAAAGTTGCCAAAAGTTGGTTTAAAAATTACTCTAGTATTTTAAAATACTCACAATAATATTCCAAAGTCATTGTGGATCATTTCAGTGAATGTTTGGGTCCTGTAAGTAAACTTAGTTTACTAAAAATTGATGAAACAACTTTTACAACTCATGACTGTACGATTTCAATTGACTTTCATGTGACTCTATTGAGAGAGTCACAGTTGGGACTAACACATGCTTAAATGGCGGTTTTACTACATAGCATTTTCCTATACGTACAGTGCAAGTGCATTTTCAAATCGGCTCGAGTGTCCCACAGACTGTCATGACATTTCATAAGCTTACAATATCACATGTACTAACACATTCCTTATGTACACTGCATATGCTACGACCCACATTCATTATAAATACTTACCGTCATAGATGGTCAAAATCGGGTTTCATGAAAATTAACAATTCCACCAAGACAACATGAGCCGCTTTGAAGAAAAACGTACGGCACATGTAGGGGACATGTACACTGTCAATGATTACGTGTCAGTATAGAAACGTGAACCAGCGAGTATTGAGAAATTGTAATCAAATGAGCTTTAGATTGTCAGGGACCTGGGATGACATACTGGTACCCGACATCAGATAGGCTGAATTCGTCTTTTCACAGCTCGAAATTCAGCTGAAATCGGGGCTGTGGTACCCGATGCTCCGTTACCTTATTTTTTGCTACGGAATAAATTGTATGCTTGATTTTGACGGAAACGAACCACTGCTAAATTTCGAGCTGCCGGAAGACAAATTCCCACGGGATAAAGATCATTTTCATGTAATAATCGCAATCAACGAGTGCCTCGTTGCCCATGTCAAGCTTGTTTACAGACGAAAGTGGTATAATCTACGCTCGGGTCAAAAGGTTAATAGTGTATTATACGCGCTGTATACGCGCAATGTTAGCCAATCAGGTTGGCGAAATTTACATAGCTGATATAGCAAATCGGTCCTATATCGTTGTAGTCACGTAAAGCCGTGGGTCCCCTGTACGAATAGACTCCTTCATGGGGTATGCATGTTATGCAAGTACTTGTATCATTGATTGATTGATTGATTGATATTAATGAGCTGAGTTGCGACACTTTTTACTACGGGAGTTTCCTCTCCCATTATATATAGACTCGCGGTTGTTTACTAGTTTCCAGCGGCAGAAAATGGTAAGTCTGAGCTAAATTTTATATCCTTTAAATTTTCCTTTTTTCGATTAAAGAATTAAAATATGGGGGTGATAACAGTGGTCAATATATATCAGGGTAGGACTACAGCATGGAAATAGTGGTACCCATGGGCTGAAACGCGAGATTTGAGGTAGTGGTTTTGACACAGATTCTTCGATTTCAATTCCATACTGTACTGAGTTGTTCGCACTAATATTAGAATATTAGTGCGAACAAGTTTGTATAGCATTTTCCATGACTTGAAACTAAGTCAAGTCATGGTGCCAGGACTAGTATTCATGGGTCCTCGTATTCATTTGGTTTTCCGCAATTATCAGAATATTTCCTGTAAGATTATAAATCCGAACGGTTATTTCCGAAAGGTCGTTTCTCCGAATTTCGGAGTAAACATGTCGTTCGGAATAAAAACCGTTCGGAGAAACGACACGTCAGAATAACGACCTGCTCCCTTTTTTTAAGTGGCATTTCAAATAACCTGGTGGCACCACCTTTTCAAACTGAACTTGGAAGAGGTTACCGTATTACAAGTTGCTTATTCAGTCTAATCGTAGCGACCCTGTCAACGACCTCATTATGCGAATTCTAAAATCCAAGCCTCGCCGAACGAGAACAAAAATGGTCGCAAGATTTTTTTTAACGTGACTTACTGAGAAGGCCGACTTTGGACCGTTATTATCCGAAAACGGTGAAAGCAAATGCAAATTTGGATCGTGGGTACTAAAATTTGGAGTTTTTCCAATACAATGTATGTTAATTTTTTGTTGTTGATAAAAAAAGCATTATATGGCATTTTTTAACCGAAATATCTGGCAGTGGTATTTGGTACCACTGCCAGAAGCAAGCTCTGCAATCAAACCTGGTGCAGAAGTGCACATACCCAATATCCCAAAAAATGATCATATTTCTCGGATACGAACTGCAACACTCCACAAACATGACAAAGGATATTATAATAAATTTATTTATTATAAACACTTCCCGAAGTTGTTAGTCACACAAAAATGATGTATGAAGATATGTTTACAAATTGTAACTATGTAAACAAACGAAACATTCCGTTTGATTTCTCTGATCAGAACAGTGCGATTTTCATAAATTTAATTCAAAAAGGTTCCTTTCATGAATGTGGAATAAAAAATTTCTGTTTGTTCAAGTACCATTTGTATTTTTCAATTTATGCACAAATGGCCTTTAGGGAGGAGAAAACGTTCCTTGACAAGAACGGGGTACTCGATCATCTAAATAATCCATACTTTAAAAAAGATCAACCAAAAATGGGGAAAAATCACTATCTGCAAAAGCAGAAAGAATCGTATTCTACAATGTGGAAACAAAAACATTTTCCACGGACCAGGCGGGTACTAATGTCCAGCCCTGAAGAAAGGTGTCCTCTTCCTTCTTCTTTCAGGCACTCTTCAACATCCTTTATTGGGACCAAGCGAAGAGGATATTGGGACCAAGCGACATGAGATTTGATCGTAAAACATAATCCGATTCACTGCTCATATAGGATATGAGGCACGAGTTCAGTGCAACATGAGATATTTAAGGAGGGAGCAGCCGTAACCCTCTCTGGCTACGCCATTATGTGTACTTACTAAAACATGAAGCAAGAAGTACAGCCGCTATTCCCATTGCATTTGCCATATTTTCACAACTTCTAGTCTAACTTCTTATATGGTACGGCTTATCTTATACCTCCAGCTCAAGTGTACACGTCTCACGAATCGGCAACTCAATGGACGTTCCTGTGCAGCTTCTAGACCGAGACTGATGTTCGTCACTGTTCGTCACCGATGTAATGAATGTCCAAGCCGCGACCAATGACTTCTTGCGTCAGGGGGGAGGGGTCTTCAAAACAAAGCACGCATGTAATGTAATATGTAGGTCTATAATATTCCTTGCCTCAGAGCTTATGGGGCTACATACGTGCATCGAACATATCAACAGGATCAAACTTTACTCCGGAGAAGCATGGTTATAGTAAATGTCAGGTGGGAGAGGGTAGTCAAAAAATCTCTCAATTTTATTAAATCGACAAATATACAGGGTCAAATGTGACACTATGATTAGGATATTGACATGGAAATGCTATTTTAGTGATGTGAAAGCATTTTCAGAGATTTGTATGCATTTTACTTTTTATAAGTATAATTAACAGAAGGGAGCTATTGTAGTTGGGATGTTCTTGTTCTGGCGTATTCAATTGATCGCACCTGTTGTTT
>JXSR01S001591.1:37242-52642 GCA_000969725.1 Ophiothrix spiculata
ATGGATATACCAAATAATTTGGTCTAGGAGGAAGTTATACAGTTTGTTTTGAGTTGAACTCTCATTATAACCCTTCAGCCACTATTTACTTCCCAGTGTAGCGCTATAAATATAGATCATCAGTACAAAGTAAGTTTATTATGATTGGCAACTTTAAAAGCAAATTATCATAATATCTGAAATGTTGTTCACATGATGGGGAAAAGTGGATACAATTTTGCATTTTCATAGTTCATAGTTGATGAAAATGAGACCAAAGTCTGAAAGGGATCAACTTAAAAAAGTGAAGATAATTAAAAATGGTGACAAGTTAGTTCAGTCAACAGAGAAAATTGGGTATCAATTTCTTTGTAATAAATCAAAAAGAATATAAAAAGCAAGCTCAACAGAACAGACTTTAAAATTAAGAACAATAAAAAAATAACAAACATAAAAAGCAACAATGTCAAGATAAGTCAAAATACACTATCAATACTAACCCTGGTGTTCACAAATCCGAGATTAAAGCAATACTATAAGATTTTGAACAAAAATGGTTTATTGTAAAACAACCTAAAAGAAAGGAATGTGACCATTTAAAAGCATTTTTAAGTGCATTTTGTAAAAATAATTGGTTTGCCTCCGAAAATGACTAAAAAGCACACGCATGCTTTCCCATACTATTACATGTGGAATTAAATTTGGGATTCGGAAATTAATTCAACAAATGGCCATAACTAACAAAGTAAGTATATTTAAGCCAAATCATTTGGAAGGTATTTAAAATATCAACCCAAACAAAACCCAATTAGCTAAAAAAAATTAAAAAGTCATAGATGACAGGGTGGGCTTCATTTTTAACACTTTATAATATGGCTTCAACTCGTCATGTGAGTGCAAGAAAGTCGTATCTGCAATGGCTGCCCTAAGTTGTTTTATACTTTGTCAAAAGAACGTAAAAAATCCCTATAAAATTCCCTGTGTTATGTCAGTGGTTTTTGAAATGGTTCTTCAGGTGACACATTTCAAGAACCACTGATGCAAGATTGGAGATTAGACAGTGTGCAATCCAATTTTATGACAAATGGCAGCTATTGCAGAAACGACTTTCTTGCACTCACTTGACAAACTATCCACGAGTCTAAACCGTTTATGGGCCACTCTTTGGGACGGCCACACATGTTGCAAATTTACATGGGATTTTCTTGGACTTTAACATGGAATCAGTTTCTTCAATGGTTGTACATTAAGAATGACAAAATGATCCTACCTGATCCAAAATATTCTTTATACCAAACATAATATTTATTAGGAAATATAGCTGATAATAGATGATTTTCAACGCTAGAGCGAAAACTGAGAAAATGGTTATTCTCAGAGTACTTGCTGACTTTTTTGAGTATACTGGTTAAGGGTTATAATAGCCCTCCATTTTCAGTGACATGAGGGGAAAAAATTTAGTGTTTTTGGCAAGACAAACATGTTTTTAATACGATGACTATTAGAAAAAGTGGGAAAAAATTACGTACAAGAGTGTTTCGACGGTCACTCAACTTTCGAAAGTGAGTACCTTTCGGAAGTAAACCCGTCATGGAAACACACCTTATGTAAACGGGTGAAGAACTATGAAATAAGCAGCAAGTAACAAGTACATTGTGACAAGTGATGGGTTTTTGTGAGATTATATTACATACTTCATCACGTGAGTGCAAGAAAGTTGTTATCTGCAATGGCTGCCATATGTTAAATTTAACACCTGATCACTAAATTAAATGTGAAAAATCCTTCAAAATGTTTCTCCATGTGTCAGTGGCTCTTGAAATGTTTTTTTCAGGAGATACTGTCACCTGAAGAACCATTTCAACAGTCATTGCAGTGACTGACCCAATACAGTGTACAATGCAAATTAATGACAAATGGCAGCTACTACAGATACGACTTGCAACCACATGAAGATATGTGATTGTTCACCATGCATCCCCTGTAAAGTCAGCATTTTATATTTTGAGATGTTGGGTAAAAAACATGAAAAAGTCATAAACTCAACAAATTTAGATAGATGGATTTGAAATGGTCACAAAAATTCCTTGCAATATATCATCTTTCATTTCAACTCCAAAATATCTGAAATCTGACATTTTCCAGATGTGGTTGTATTGAAAATGAGCATGACATAAAAACTTCAACCCGAGTTCTTTCGGTTTTATATAATCTGACATGGCATGCTTCAAAAGTTGAGTCACAATTTTTTGAAGCAAAATTGTGACTCAACTTTTTGGAGTCAAATGAAGTTGAAAAAGTATCACATTGAAGCTGAAGATATGTTTTATTTGAATTTGCAATAAAATAAATTAATTAGGGGTGATTTTAAAGGAGCTTTGTGATACAAATACCACATATGTCACCACATATGTCAACTCAACAGGAGAAACAACTGAAAATCGTAAAATTATCTAAGCAGGTCTTGTGGCACTTTGTATTGTGATCCTATGACCACTTGGAATGGTGCATCAGGTCTTGGCCAGGGGTGTTGGAAAGCTTATATTTGAAAAATCAGACCATGTAATTCAATTTATTATGTCATTGTTGTTTTCAATTTTCTGAATGAAAAGTGGTGCAACAAAGGCCATACTGGCCTGCATGATTCCAAAGCCCCTGGTCTTGGCATTTAACAAAGCAGTTGTTGGTGGAATACCAAATTGTTAATAGTTAGCAAGAACCAAAATAAACATGAAAAAATAAAATAAAGCAACAATGAAATATCAATTGATAAAATCATTTAATGATCATGAAATCATAATACAAAGAGGTAATATCAAGATGTATATAGATTTTACAACAAACATGTAACAAAATTAGATATTTTACATAAATAAAAATCACAAGTGACTATAATAAACAATGACATTTAAACCTGCAAGTTCAAACAATTAATATAAAGTAAAGGTTTGAAATGGCAGGTGGATATTTGTTCGTTTGGACAAATTTCTTCTATTTGGAATGGTTATTTTGTGTGTCTTTTTCTAATCTTTTTCTATTTGCAAATTGTTTATTGACTATAAGCTAATCAAAATTGTTTTCTTTCTACTATAGCAAGTTCCTATTTGTGATATTTCTTAGCTTTTAATAATATGTTTTTGCAAAGAGGTAAATATCAAAATGTATATAGATTTTACAAGCCAACATGTAACAAAATCTGATAATTTTACACAAATAAATATCACACGCAGTTGTAAATAAACAATGACATTTAAATCTGCAAGTTCAAACAATTAATGTACAGCAAAAAAAAAATACAGTTCTTCCTTCATCATCAAAACAATTTTTTTTTCTAGTTACACCTTATTTTAACACATTTTATTTCACTGTAACATGTTTTTGTTTCTTGGTAAGATTTTTTTGATTGTCACATATTTTGTTTTTAATCATAAAATCACACGCAGTTGTAAATAAACAATGACATTTAAATCTGCAAGTTCAAACAATTAATGTACAGCAAAAAAAAAATTACAGTTCTTCCTTCATCATCAAAACAATTTTGTGTGTTTTTTTCTAGTTACACCTTATTTTAACACATTTAATTTCACTGTAACATGTTTTTGTTTCTTAGTAAGATTTTTTTGATTGTCACATATTTTGTTTTTAATCATAACAATCATGTTTTTAAAGACTTCCTAGAGAATATAACACAAAAGCACCATGATTCTTTTAAAGGTTTCTTATTTTTTAAATTTAATATATGGAGAATATAAGAGAGAAACTTAAAGAATATATTTAGCTGTATGTACATAATTGAGAAGTTACATTTTTAAAATCTAAGTAAACATGAATGCAAATTCTATTCTTATCCTAGAGAAAACTTATAAATAACAATAGATTTTGAGCTATTTGATGTTCACATTTACCTTAAATGCTAAAAATGCAACCTCTCTAATAGACCAGTTGACTTTTGTTATTGTTTTCCCGGCAGTTTACACACACTGCTTGCTTTGTTCAGGGACCATGCTTTCAAAATTCCTGCTTTACCATGTTTCTACCGCTCTCAATGCAATCATTCAGTTGAAGCCAAAATTTTCAAAAATACAATTTAGTTCCTGAATGATGCGTGTGAATACTACCGAGCAAAACAGGAATAATTAAGATCATTGGTCAACTGGTCTATCCTCATAAAGATACTTTTTAAAGATGACAAAAATCAGTAGGTGACAGCCTTCGTCAATAATTCAGAACATTGGGAAAAAAAGCTGTTCTTACTATTTAACATGTTTTTTCATAAATATACCTGGAGCCACTTCAAAGTCACCAGTGAATTAACATAATTTTGTGCGATCACATTGCAATAGTATATTTTACAAGGATTTTTTGAAATAATGCATTTCCAATTTTTCTTAACACCTTTAGAGTGTACATATAATATAATATAATATACATTATATAAGCCACTTTTTATATGAAGTTTTTATTAAAACATCACTGCACCCTTATGTATAACTATTATACAACAGTCCACCATATAAGCTGTACTCCAGAACAATGTTTACCAATATTGCCAACCTGATTAATGCTAAGTTGATTTTTAAGAATGCACAACTTAAACATGCAGTTTAAGACAACTTCTGTCCATAAAACTAAGGTCATATGTAAAACAAATTTGCCTGCATGAGTCATTCACTCATGTTTAATCTCAACCAAACTAAACCCTAACTCAGTCCTATCCTAACTCTAAGACTAACCCTAACCCTAACCAAAACCTCAACCCTAACCCTAAACCCTAACCCTCAATGCTGGATACGACCTACAGTGTAATTGGTCTTTAATCTCTACCGAGAACATTGCTCCATCATGAAAAGATGTCCCCTTACCCAGCTCCAACCAAAACTTGCGAATATAATCAATGCATATGTGTCCCGCCGCAGCAAAAGGGTGCAGTTGTCGGCTCCTACATGTTGCTCATTGTAGCATATCTGATGCATACAAATAGCATACATCAGATATGCTACAAGGAGCAACATGTACGAGCCGACAACTGCACCCTTTTGCCGCGGCAGTCCACATATATCTTTATCACGCCACTACGCCTCCCTGATTAAAGAATGGTTCTTTTATCTCACAAAATAGACCACTTTTTTGTGTTAAACATTGCTCTGGAATACAGCCAATGATATTTCACCAAAATATACTTAATAACAACCCTTTGTAAAGCAATTCATAAAGATTTGTGCTTAACATAAGCAATATCCAACACCTACCTATCTCCACTCTCCAAGACTGTTTAAGTCTGTATGCACAGAAGAGTTTTAAAAGTTAGACCTGGGTTTAAAGTTGGACCAGGTTTAACATTAGACCGGATTTACATGGAATTTTGTATCACTACAAAAAATATCTACCAGTATTGTCATATTTTTGTGTTATTTGACATTTTTGTATTTGAATCTTAACAACTTTGGTATCTATTACAGAAAAAAAAAAAAAACCCTGTTTAAAAGGACATCTTATGAGGGCAGTCATTTTCAATACGTCGATCCTTGGTTTCCAACCGGAAATCAATCTTTACTGAAATTTTAGCCCAAACACAGTTTTGCCTATAAAACTAATTAGCCGTGACATTAGCTCCTGCAATTCATATACATTAAAGCGGGCAATTTGAATTGTTGTTTGGGATGGGTGGTAGTGAGCATCCATTTCATGCCTATTTGGGTGCATCATTATGCTTTATAATTATATAAGTGCATTGTGGGATTAAATTTCAGTAAAGATTGATTTCTGGTTGGGAAACCTAGGATCAACGTATTAAACCTCTAAACCTGAACTAACTGTTATACCTCTTTTGTGCATATGGACCTAATTTGTCTAAAGGATAATCTATTGCAGCTTACATTTCGCTGAATGATTCAAGAATACATTTTTACACTTTTCAAAAAAAAAAAAAAAATCACCTTGTTTAGGCTTTCGCCAAGGAAACCCAACTTGGTACTTGGTACCAAGTAAGCTATAAGGAAGCTTATCTTTAACAGGGATCCCAAGATGTTTTGGTGGGCTTTCTATCTCCCGATAGAGTATAATATTCATCTAAATCTAGTATAATATTCATCTAAATCTAGAATAATATTAAACATATTTCATCTGTGTTTTTGGCAATAAACGAATTTCTTTGATATGAATAAAATACTGTCATCACAATAAATGTTAGGGTGATTTGGGCTATTGGACTGTATGGTAAATTAAAACATCCTAAATTTCTCTTAGGGGTCGGTTTGAAACTCAACCGGCGGTTGTCTGCCAGTTCTGGGCGTTCAACAATAAATTCAAGTGCTTCCAATACACACAGCCAGTTAGTTTCAGTCCCAAACAGCTCTAGTCATAACTAAATAAATATCTCCATTGACAATCAACATAATTTACTTATTTAAATTCAATCCATTTTGAAATATTGATCTTTTCTATCACTGCATGGCATAGCCAGCTGCCCATAACCGACATGCAACCGCTGGTGAGTTTTAAAGCGGCTCCTTGGGGCATAGCTGTAGAAAAATATTCAAAATTTACCATATGTCCAATCCAATTAAGCTCCTGTCCACCGTTTTAAAAAATAAATTCAAATTTTAACAACAAAAAAACATACAATCTGTCAACAAAGAGCATAACCATTTTTTATTGTACAAATTATCCCTCTACCTCCCTGCAAAAAAAGACCAAAATATTAAGCTCATGTGATTCAGAACCTGCAGAATTATAGTCTGAACTAATGAGTCATTATTCTCAGCTTGTCACAGGCCTTAGGCCTTATGACATTCGACTGGACGCATCACAAGATTTTCTTAATCAAATTCACCGATAGCGAGTGTTTGTGCGAAAAGATCATTAATTCTGAATAATACACCAAATTTCTTGCATGAAATTTCAATAAATTTAATACTGAGTATTTCCTTTCTTTTTTATAAATTAAAAAACAAACTAATGAGCTACAGAGGTAATCTTTTCTTAAGAGGTTGCCCACATTAAGTACTTTCAGCTGTAAAATGACTTGTTATTCCGAGTAAAATTCAATTTTAGCTGATTCTGATGTTTTGTCGATCACTGGAATGATTCTATCCATGCAAAATCCTAATCATATTTGATATCATTGGATTAGGTATTCAAACATGCGACAGAGTTGTTCATCGCTAATCAACAACGATGCATCCATGCGTCTGCGTATTTTTTTATCGCGCGAGGGTGGCTTTAGCCACCCGAGTGTGATAAAAATACGCCGACGCATCGGATGCAGAGTTGTTGATTAGCGATGAAGAACTCTGTAGCATGTTTGAATACCTTTCAACAACGAAAATCTTCCTGAAAACGTATAATTAAATTAAATGTTTTCAATTTAACAGATACTCATCTCAATAAAAGAATACTTTGAAGAATCTGAAACAAAATGCTAGTTTTTAAATGATTGTTGCTTTGTCGTTTTTAACTGTTCCCAAGCGCCAGTCCTTGCACGTACTCAAATTTCCGACGCGCGATGAACAGTGCGCCGATTTATGTGCACTGCGTAAACGCACCACCATATACGCTGTACCGTGCGTGACGCGCTTATTTGAATATCAACTGTGGATTCATCACAAATCAACAACGGTACGCTCCTGTATAAGGAGATACAGTGAGTTGTTGAATTAAGTAATCAGCAATCCTTTGGATCAAATTTGAAAGGGTGGACCATTTTCATTATTGGCACCTTCCTGCTGAAGATGGTACAAGTGCAGTTTAGAACTGAGTCCTCTAAGCATGTATCAAACAATCAGAATAATATCAATTGAATAAAATAATCAAACATAGAGTTAAGTTCCAGAGCAATGTAAATACATATGCAATGTTATGTGATCACCAATCACCTCTATTGTCACAAAAAATAAAACAACTTGGAAATAAAAACCAACAAATCAAAATTGTACTTACGACCCCATCATTCTGTTTTGCTCCCCAATTCTAGTTCTTTAACGTATTACACACTTCTCAATCACAATGTCTTTACTTGCTTTGACATATATGTGATGTAAATCCCTCCTTCCAAGGAGCACCATGTCCAATCACATGGAATGGTTGTCTCACACTTATCTGTATTATCTTGATTGAGGACGGTGATGAATAATTTCAATCCAGTTATTTCAGTCCCAATAGTCATCAGCTAATAGAGTAGATATACATACTGGTTTAATTTCCTTTTGGGATCAGCTTGTTTTTCTCTGGTTCTAAGAAATTATCAATTAGGGCAAGAACAACAGAGTCTAATTCTTCCCGAATTTCATCATGGTCACTGCAATAAAACAGAAAGTGATTCAAAATTTAGTAATAACACTTCATCACTGTTGATGTGGCGTGATGTTGTTGCAGTCGCGAGCTGTCAGCCATGACAGGGCCGTATCGACCAACTATTGGCCAGATTTGTAGTTGAGTTGTGTAAATTCAGTTAGAGTCAAGTCATTTTGGCTAATTTTGTGACTCAGGTCAAGTTGAATCATTCACGTTACTGCATAATTTCCATTTCCGTTACTGCATAATTGATATTCCCTTTAATAATTTGTGAAACT
The DNA here is from genome assembly GCA_000969725.1 of Ophiothrix spiculata. Classification (NCBI taxonomy): domain Eukaryota; kingdom Metazoa; phylum Echinodermata; class Ophiuroidea; order Amphilepidida; family Ophiotrichidae; genus Ophiothrix; species Ophiothrix spiculata. The sequence goes on from JXSR01S001591.1 coordinate 45,792, forward strand.
CATGTCAGAGTTGACTACAATACAAAATAACATGGTCTAAACTGAAAATCTCACCAAAAAATTCCGACATAACTCAAATACCAGTATTTTGAACGTATTTCACAGAGGTCATTTACATTAGAGTGAACCAGCTGCCACTCAACAGAGACAGGGCTTCCACAAACAGCCGAAAGTCAAATTTTGTGCTGAGATCATTAAATGTTGAATCATATAGTGCATTTCAATATTTATTTGCATTTCCGGTCTGGTAGATACAGGCTTCATAACATAACAGCAAGCACTCAAAGCTTACCAATTTTGCTCTATTAAAACTTAATTGACACACAAAACTTATGAATTTCATCGTAAAATCCCTACAAAGCCACTAAGTTGAGTTGCCTAAAATGAACTACCCTGTAAAGATACCTTTTATGTCGGAATGTTTAAACCCGTAAGAAAATTCTCAATATATTGGCCCATCATCAGATGCTAAAAATGTTTTTAAAGGGTATTCTATATCCTAAAAAGGGAGCAGATATCTGGATAACTTTTCAATTACAGTTTCAAGAGAGATGAAAGCAATTTTGTCCAACAACATGACATTGCAGTAGATATATTGCAAGCTAAGTCCCTTTCCCTCGGAAACATCCTGTACAAATGAGCAGACGATCAATTCTCCTTCATAACTCAATGTAGTATCTACTATATCAAACATGTGTAAGTACAACTTTTTCACATGGAAGTGGACTGAATTGAAATTGCACATTTACAGTAAGTATCTGATATCCTTCATAAATACCCATACTGCGTTTTAACTTTGTGGGTAGAATTTATGTCTGAGACTAAACACTTACCTCCTGGATGGATCAGCACACATCTCGGTATAATATTTGATTTTCGGTTCAGTGCCACTTGTCCTCAATGTGGCAACACATCCGTTTTCAAATGTAAATGTTATCATCTGGCTGGACTTGCTAACTGGCAACACCTATGTAAACAACAATATTATTAAGAATCAGAAAACCATTTCTGTTTTGCTAGTATCAACAATAATAACAACAAATATGTATATAGGGGTAGTTCTATTGTAGACAGTATGTAAATCATGGAAGCGCTTCATCTCGAACTGCCCGAATGCGAATGATTTAGGCTGCTTTCATACTTAAGTCGCTTTGCAGCTTTGAAAAGTTGAATTGATTTCAAGTTGAATTGATTTCAACTTGCAAAGCGATGTCGTGCGGCAAAATATATCGATTACATCAGCGACATTGTAGCTTTGCTGCTGCGACAAATTTATGCCCATATTTGGCATAGTGCAGCGGCAAAGCGACATTAGTATGAAAGCAGCATTAGTGTACTGACCATTGTCATACGTCCATTTTCTCTCAGTATAACTTACCGCTTTGTTATCAGGTTGGTTGCTGTTGCTGTAAGTATTTCCAGAAATCACCAGTGACAAATTTCTCCCGAGGTCTTGTGAGCAGAAACATGTGGTGGGCCAACTCACCCCACCCTCCCCTACTGACCATTGTCATACGTCTGTTTTCTCTCACTATAACTTACCATTTTGTAATCAGGTTGGTTGCTGTTGCTTTATGCATGACCAGAAATCACCAGTGACAAATTTCTCCTCAGTATAACTTACCGCTTTGTTATCAGGTTGGTTGCTGTTGCTGTAAGTATTTCCAGAAATCACCAGTGACAAATTTCTCCCGAGGTCTTGTGAGCAGAAACATGTGGTGGACCAACTCACCCCACCCTCCCCTACTGACCATTGTCATATGTCCGTTTTCTCTCACTAAGACTTACCGCTTTGTTATCAGGTTGGTTACTATCATAGCCAGTATGTAAATCGCGGATGCCCTTGATCTGGAACTGCCCACATGATGACGGATATTGGCCATTGTCATAGGTCTGTATTCTCTCAAAGATAGCTTTTGTTGTAGCTGGTTGAAAGCTCAGGAAGTATGAGTTGTTGGAACAGTGGTAACCATATCTGCAAAGAAATCACAATATATAGGTTGACTTTAAGTTATTCTCCTGTAAGTTTTCAAATTTACATTTGAACTTCAGGCCTGGACAGGTTTTATCTAATAATAATGTAATCGCTTCGCTTAAGAAGAAAAGCATAAATTAGTCTTATTGCTGAGTATTGTGTCATTTCAAGTGCTGTTAGTCTAATCACAGCTCATTTGCATAGGTAGGCAGAAGATTGCGTACTGTTTATCACGCATCAGCAACTGATGCGAGACGTTGAAAATGACAAAACATCAAGTATTTAAAAAAGCATGAAAACATTTAGAATTTAATTTCATGCTCTGCACATAAGTTTCCATGGGGAATTTTGGTTGTTAAAATGTATTCAACTCACTACAGAGTTGTTCATCCCAAATCAAAAACTCTGCATCCAATGCACCTGCATGATCACACTTGGGTGGATAAAACCCTCTTGCGCAATAAAAATATGCAGGCACATAAGTGCATCATTGTTGATTTGTGATAAACAACTCTGATAGTATATTTGATAACTAAATTGACAGCAGCGAGCATACACAACTGACAAACCACTGCTTCTGAATTTTTATGTGAAAGACCAATAAGAGCCCACTGAAATCGAAATGCAAAATATGGGCCCTTGCAATACCACACAATTTAATTTGTTTCCTATTTTCTCTGATCGTGACTTACATCCTGTAGATCTCCTCCAGTTGCTCCGTACAGGTGGTGTTGATAGAATTCAGATACGCCGCCATTTCTGCCACTATGGCTGCCGTGGCCACACCGTCTTTGTCCAATACATCAGTACCACACATAAAACCTACACAGAAAACAAGAAAAGAAATATTTCAATTTGTTTCATTTACCCCATTAAGCACATAGAAGGCTCTAGAATAACTTGTTTTGTCTGGAAATTGCACCAAAATTCTGAATCAAAAAACTTGGTGAGTGTTAAATAAAGCATCTTGCAATGCAAGTGTAAAATAAAGTATATTGCCAATTCTATTTAAGACATGTATTGCTTGTGTTTGATATCAACACATTTCAATCATTTAAAAAAATACTGATATCTCGAAAAATTACATTCAGTATTGTACCTATCCAGCTCCAAACGACCATAAAGTTGGCAGTTTGCTCTTCAGGTGAAAATACATGTTAAGGTGGCAATTTGGTGAAATCAATATTTTTGGAGATTCACAATATTCATACATTTTCAAGACATCTGTAAAGTCTTATGTTAACTGAACTGAATTAAGAAAGAAAAAACATCTTAGAAAGAACACCGATAGAAAAGCATATGGCTTTTTGAATGCATGTTAGTTTCATCTTTAACTCCATAACAAATTTTGACAGCCCATAATATAGACTTGTGGATGTATGATAAAGTTCATCGAAGTGCCATTTTAGTCCTTATAACACTGAGTTATTAGACATGTAAAAAAGTGAGTCTGACTTTACATCTGGTTTTAAAGGGATATTCACATTTAGCGTATTTCATCTAGTAATACTTTGAGTGTCAAATAAAATCATCTTCATTTTTCCAATTTCAGGTATATATTTATCATTACAATTGGCCCTTTCCAGAAAACCTTATTTTCAATATCTTATGTAATTTGTAATTCACACAACAGATTCATCCCAGTATCATTAACATAAATCTCTTACGAAGCAAGCAAGAAGAAACCTGAGCAGATAGTATGATTACTTGAAAATTAGAAATGCTGAACTGAACATGTCCTTCTTTAATAATATGTTATTGGCAAAGTTTCCAACTAACCTATGGCTTCTTCAAAAGCAAAGAGCACAGTCTTGCCATCATTCACCAAATTGTGAGATTTGTTGCCCATCCACTTGAAGCCTGTCAAGGTTTCCTGCACAAAAAGAACATCAATACATTAGAAATACAAAATCATCTTGTTTAGGCTTTCACCAAGGAAACCCAACTTGGTACTTGGTACCAAATAAGCTACAAGAAGCTTATCTTCAACAGGGCTCCAAGAAGTTTTTAAATTCAGTTTATGAATGCAGGACGACTGGAGTACCTACAGGAAAAACCTGCGGAAGCAAGCATGGATTGAAAACCAAATGCACATAAAGCGCCAGGCACAGGAATTGAACCCGGTGTAGCAGGAATGCAAGTCTCCCGTTCTTAATGTCCAGGTTGTACAGTAAAGTATAGGCTAACAACTCTCACGCAACATAGTTTCACGCTTTACTCCGTTATGGTCTATGGAAGGCGGACTACCATTTCAGGGGGACTAAGATTACTTTCACACCGGGACCATTGGTTCAAGGTGAGTGATTTATCGCTGCACCAACCCGCTCCCCCAAACATGCAGATTTTTTTTAAAACTATACAAGATTCCCTATTTTTCTTTCTTGGTATATTTGTAACCAATCAACCTAGACCTCAAGTCACTTAAGAGCCAATTTCTACTGTATATGTACAAGGGTGATATAAACCTTAAAGCTTCACTGCAAGCTCAAATTCATTGTAGATCTAAATGCACAGTGCTCATCATGAAGGCAAGGCTTTGGTGAAAACATTGGTGTTTATTTGTGTGACTATGCGCGACACACTTATTGCATTCTGCAATTCACTATGGGTTGGTTGCAAGAACGTGATGCAATCACTAGTCTGCCACAAACATTCTGTGTTTGATGCTCAAAGAAATCAATGTACATGTATACTGTCAGGAATACCAGCCATAAAGGGCCAACACTGACTATGCCAGTGTCTTTAGTTTTCTGTAGAGTGGTATGAGACCAAATTGGCAGGGGAAAGTTGACAGTTTAAGCATTTCACATACTTTGACTTTACCATGTTTACTGCATAATTATGATAGGTCATTGCAAACACACTTTAATTGCAAGCGACCAAACAGATTCAATTATTTAGTGGTTTGCTATTTGACGATATCTTTCAGTACTAAGGCTGAGGTTCTGCACTTGAATAAATTACTTCATTTTTGAAGTGCAACAACATGAAAGAGTCATAGGCTTTATATTAAGAGTAGAAGGATAATAGAGTATCAGGAGTTGAGCACCAGAAGGCTGTATCTGCATATCAATGATCAAGAGAACAATATCATTTGAAACCCCAATGTTTTTATCATGATGAATGATTTAATACACATCTGTAAGACTTACCACAAAGTTGAATCCCTCCTTTCTTCCTATTGACTGCAGGATCTTGGATGATACTGTGCTTGCTACCATGTACACATTGTCACCTAAATGAACAAACCAATATATGTGATACATTCATTCTGGGACATAATCACATTGGTTTAATTTTCTGAAATGTCTGAAGTATTTTCTTTTAATATTTTTAAATCATACTCAAAATTCAGGAAATTTACTGAAAACCCACATCCCATTGCTTGTCATGAACACCAATCAAATAACCTCAAATATTTACAATTTTGTACCAGTGAGTATCAGGGGCGTTGGGCCTTGGCCGTGTGAGCTTTGGCCACACCACTTTTTCAGCCAGATAAAACTAAAAGTAAGTAAATTTATATAATTTGATGATCTTTATTAGAGTTCTTGCATAAATAACCACAACATAGAAATGTACAAATTCTTTTTAAGTTACTATTGTCTTCTGGGCTTAGTTGTTTCCTCATTTGTGGTAACTAAGTGGCCACAAGCCACACCACTTATGCAAGGGGCTGAACTACTTTTATTTTATTTCCGATGCCCCTGTGTTTAGACATTAAGACTTACCATTGTAGTTATTCTTCAGTTCTTCTTTATGACAATAAAATAACCACCATCCAATAAGCGCTCCTAATTCATTGCCGGTGAATATCTTCCACGAGCCGTTATCCTGCTTCTCAGCCAGAGCAAACCTGTCGGCATCCGGATCATTAGCAAGAATTATGGTGCTATTGTTTTCGTCTGCGGTTTTCTGTGCAAGATCAAGTGCTGATTTTCCTTCCTCGGGATTTGGATATTTCACTGTCGGAAATTCTGGATCTGGGTCAACCTGAGAGACATTATAGGTCAATAATAAAATGTTTCCAGTCTATAATGCTGATGTGATTAAAATATAACCTCTTTTCAATCTACATAAAATAAATACATGCTGAAATTTTTTATTCAAAAGGTCATGAATTATTCATTTTCAAGTGAAGAGTTTTCAAAACATTTTTACTTGAAAAAAAATGCCAGAAACTACTGTGTTGCAATTAATTTTGGTACTCCATAATGAGAACATGATATACTTTTCAATTTTCTCAAAAAATGGCAACAAATTTTCAAGAAATGTTTCAGAATTATTACATCGTCAAAGATATTTAAAAGGTAAAATATCTGAATTTTGATAGCGGTGATGACAGGATCAGGCTGTGGATCATAGATTGTCCCTTTAAACACAACTGCCACGTGTGGTATGCACCAGTTGCCAATGACAGGTTGATTGGCAATATCTTTGGAAATGGAAAAGTTACATGCCATTTTCTATTTATATACAATTTATACTTTTTTAATTCAAATATATAATTTCTCAAGGAAACTGATGAACAATACCATAGCAATCCAAATTTATGACACATTTTCCAATTTCTGTTTTGCTTCATCATGACTATTTGGCTGAAAAATTGTTACAAATCATTATCACTGCTGATTTATGGTGAATTCAACTGACATTTTATCCTCTGTTCAGCAAATCAGATCTGTTGGTTTTATGAAAAAATGTTTTGGAACAAAACATGATGTTCCTTATATTGAGTTTCTAAGAAAACAAGTACTTACCTGTTCCTTGACCTCTACAAGGGGAGGGAGGCCGAATGCTTCAATAGCTTTCTTGACAAACTTTGTGCCCACACCATGCATTGCTGTATAGGTGAACTTTAACTTTGTACTCTGAT